>UCOH01005812.1:0-35438 GCA_900474275.1 Synergus japonicus
TATATATATATATATATATATATATATATTCCTTGAACGCTTTTCAAGACGTAATCATCGATGATCCAACGGGATGATTATGTTGGTCTGATTTTAGCTTAAAGAGGCGAGAATCAATCGCATTCAACGATCGGAGAACGTTTCTTCCAGTGATTGACAAGCGGACTACAAGCTGATTAATTGTAAATATATCTTGTCACCTGATTAGAGTGATTGCTATAACGATGACTACCTGCAAAACCCTTTTCTAAATTACGCACTTTCTTTTTTGCTGGACTTATTTTTTGTTCGATTTATTTTTTTTTTAGATTTCTTTTCTAAAGGGAAAAAAGAGTATGTTATAAAAAGAGTATATTATAAAAAGAGTATATCATAAAAAGAGTATATTACAAAAAGAGTATATTTAAAAATATGTATGCCGAAAGTGATGAAACTGCTTTCGAGGAATGTATGCAAAGAATGTTACCGGAAGTGCATGTTCACGATTAGGTGGGAGGTCAACGGGTTCTTTGATGTATAAAAATTGGGTTAATTATAAGTTGCGACTTACAAGGTATATGTTTGTACTTTATTCAGAATCTGGAGCACGGGCGAAGGTCAAACGATATTCATCACAGGTTGCTAAAAGTTTACCTCACGTTTTGGACCTAAGTCATTATTTCCCTTTAAAACTCGACCGAAAAAATAAAGAAACTAAAAAAAAAGTAACTCAGTTAATAAATAAAATTCAACAAGTATGACTCAAGTCTTGATGATATTCACAATGGCTCATAACCATTAGCCACCATGAAATAGCTAGTCTAGCAAATCTGTTTTTCCAAGTTTAAAAGGTGTCTGTTCCACCTTTGAGAGATGGTCATAAAAACACCTTTTTTCAGAAAGTTTCAAAAAACAAAAGAGGACAACAATTACGTGAATGGTGATCGGGGGATGGAAGCGCAAGGGTTGGATAAGTACAAGGCAGTGAGGCCTATAACGTAGGTGATTTCAGCAGAATTCATGGCTGCTTGATTACGAGTAATAAACTGAACGTTAGGACAAGATTTATGAGCATCTCCGAGCACCTATAGTCTCTGATCGCCACCCTAGGGCCTCATTTCTGTTGCTTTGCTGTAAAGACCGAGGCTTTCCAATTTTAAATGCGCTCAAGTCTTTCTGGAAATGATAATAATTTCGGTACACGGTATATGTATTTCCTGTTCCTTCTCAATTATTATTCCTTCACTCATTAATTTTACGTTAATTTGTAGAAACAAAAGCTTCATAAATCCTTATCCTTGCATTCAAGATGTTCATGTTCTCTTATTCAGATAATCTGTACATATGCCGTTATTACCTAAGGAATTATAGCTGAATGCAAAAGTGAATTTAATTATTGGTTTAGATGCGAACGGTACATGTATCAGAAGAGATTCGAGAAAATTGTTGGACTAAACTATAATTATTATCATTTGAGATTCGTGTACGTTTATTTTCTATGAATGTATACGCGTAGCATGATATTACAACTTCTCGATAGACGTTTCTGCCACACGAGCGAGGAGCATGATAAATTATTTTCCATACACCACACAATAAAATCACATATTCATTTTATTCATGTTATGTTGATTTTAGTTTTAAAGGATCTTGACACGGTGGCCACAAGACTCAACTTTTCAATTTCCGTGACTTTTTCCTGATTTTCAGATAAACTTACTTGACAGGAAAGAATTAAAAATGCGATAAATTTTTAATAATAATACTATTGAAATTTTTCAAAAATTTCGTATAATATCAGTTGAAATTTAAAATCACTTCAAATCACTTAACATTCGTGAAAATATTTACGACAACCTTGAAAATCTCTTTAAATTCCTATTGCAATTTCTTGATTTTCCCAGAGACATATAATTTTACTAAATCCCTTAATTTTTCACTAATTTTTTTTTAAATTCCGTAAAATTCGATTAAATCTTTTGAAATTCTTATAGCAATATATTTAAATTCTTTAAAATTTCACTAAAATATCTATTAAAAATCGAAAATAACTTGAAATTTTTTTCAAATCTATTTTTCTATCGAAATTTCTTTAAACTTTTATAAACTTCTTAAAATTCTTGAAAACCTTATGAAATTCTATAAAATTCTACAAAATCTTTTATGAATCATACAAATCTTGTGGATTCTTTAAAATTTTAATCAAATCTCTTAAAATCACTAAAAAAATTAAAATTTCTTTAAATTCTTCCAATTTTCTTAAAATCCTTTATAATTCCATGAAAAACTTTTAAATTTTTTAAAATACGTAAAAATCTTTCAAAAATTTGTAAAATTCCATAAAATCGTTGAAAAATTATAAAAATCTCATGAAATCCTTTAAAATCCTACGAGGAATATTAAAATCCCTTAAAATGACTTTAAAAAATCAAAATTTCTTAAAATTCTTACAAGCTTTTTAAAATCCTTTAAAATTCCACAAGGAACTTTAAAATTCCTTACAATTCTTTGAATTCCGTAAAAATTCTCTAGAATCTCTTAAAATTTCATGAAAATTCATTAAAATTTGAAATTTCTCTAAATATCTTAAATATTATACAAATCTGTTGTAATCCCTTTAAGTTCCTAGAACCCCCTAAAAATCTTTTAAAATTATTGAAAATCTCTTGAAATCATTAGAATCTCAAAAAATATATGCCTGCTTGGAAATTCTTTATAATCCTTTGAAAGTTTCTAAAATCTGTTAAATAAACTATAAAATCTATACATGCAATACGACAAAAATAACATAGTTAGCATAACTGTCAATTTATATTTTCCCTGACAACTATTTGCATTTCCCAAACATTTTCCTAATATTTCCCTGACTTCCCTGACATGTGGCCACCCTGGTTGACTAATTTTCCTCTGGGATCTTCCAGTTTTCTAAAACTCTTAGTTTCAGGACTCTAGATCTATTTAATTTCTCCTTAGATCATAAAATTTAAGACTTCCTACACTAACAATAAGAACAATAAAAAATGAATGTCATTGAATATATATATATAAATAAGTTGACACAGAGTACAGATTATCTGAACGTGACCCCAAAGAGTCATCAGAGTTTTTTTCGAATGCAGGTGAGGATATGTGTCTGCAAAGGTAAAGAGAAAAGATGCAGGTAATGCGGGAAGACGAGTGTTTACATTAAAGACACAAGGTGCGCTTATATTCGCGAGGAATCGAGGATCGAGGACATAAACCGATGCAACGAGAGGGTGCCGCTTATTGCGCAATGCTGGCGCCAGACAGTGACGCCGCCATACCATCTCGACTCGACCCAAGTCATGCTATGCTAAACTACTTGAAGTTGTGCTATGTCACAGGGTCCTCCAACAACTTAAAGACTGGTGACTCACATCGAACGTAACGTCACGAGGACTCTTGTCGACCTAGCTATCTCTTCACCGATGCGAAGATCTGTTCAAGGTGGACAAAGATAGTTTGTAGGTCACCAAATCTGTAACTCACGATTTGCAATGGTCTCATAATGAAAGCAATGCTTTATTGTTTTCTATAGATTGACTTACATTCGATATATCTAGCATGTATCCATATTTTCAATCAATACTTTAAACTGTATAGGCCAATTTCTGCTAGTAATCTAGATTACTAACAGAAATGTTGATAAAAATTTCTCTTTTCGCTCAACAGTATTCATATTTTACAGATTTATGTAACAGCTCACAAACTGCATTAAATTTATGTTGATCACTTGCATGTAAACAAAGTGGTGTAGTAAATCTGAAAGAATAATATTCCAGAGAAAAATACAACGACGTCAAAGCAAGTGAGACTCTTTGACACAGGTGAGAGAAGAAGATACTTTACGGCTTGTACCCGTGAGCCATGCAAGGGTTAAATATACGATCCTGATTGGCGGGCGGTAAGTACAGAAGCCAGTTTGAAACCTGGCAAGTTTTATAGCGCCTGCAAGGTAGATATTAAATGTTACATATGTACTGGCAGCAGCATTTTTAATTAGGAAACGGTGGGGCGACAGGAACTGATAAATCCTTTAATTAAATATTAATACACAAGTATTAATTTAATTCCTATATTATACATACATATATTGTATTGTATGAATATCTTGGCAAAATCATTATGTAATTGAAAATTGATGTTTTACAGTCAACTTCTATAAAACGATACTTAGCAAATTGATTTAAGCAAAAAATTTTACGAGGATAATAACGGAAAGCAAACATAATAAAATACAGATGGAGAAAGTCGCTACCAGTATATTCGCAATTGACTTTCGTTCAAAATGTCGTAAAGATGAAACTCTGTAGTCTCTTCAGTTGTATAAATACTCAAACTGTTTTACTTCAATTAGTAAAATGATGACAAGTGACGTTTATCAGCAATTATGCTAATCATCTAGAGAGGCGGAGGTGTAAATGAGAATATTGCAGTTTCGTCTGATTTCTTTGTTTACTCTAATAGCCGAAACCAATTTAACACCAAATTCTGTGAGAAAAATGTCAAATGTCGTGACTAAGGAAGACAAATTACAGTCTATCATGCTTCACCGCAAGAAAGCCGCGGGGCGAATTGTGTAGCTCCGGTAGTGTAAGCATTAATCACGAGACTTGATTCGCAGAGACTCTGAATAAGGAGAGAAGAGATTATTAGCGCAGAAGCGTAATATGCTAGAGACTTTGTATATAGGGTCCAATGCTGTTGATAATCGTGTTATCAATCATCGGCAGCCCGGAATGTAACTGTCAAAATTGCCGATGAGAAACAAAAGTCCAAAATTCAAGAGTCTTCAACACCTTCTTAATCATATGTATACCATATGTATATAAAAGAACAGTTGCCTCCTAAAGTACGAGAGAAAAACTACCAATTCTTATAATTGATGTTGATAGTTGTAAAAATCAATGATTGGCAACCTGTAAAAGAAGCTTGTCTTCTCCCAGAATCGAACCTCCACGTTACCGATGCGATGCCTTGGGAGTACAGCAAAAACCAACAAACGAGTTCCACTTCCGAGGAAGGTTCCCACCGCCTATTTCTCCGCACTTCTTCGCTTTCGCGTATCATAACGCGTTGGAAGAACTGCAAAACGACAATTCGATAGTGATTCCCGTTTCAACGATCATCATTCATTGTCCCAAGGGAAGAGAGTTCATATTTAGCTTCTGTCATTCTCCTATCATAGAATCCTGCTTCTAGAAAAAATTTCAAATGAAAATCAACGAATTTTAACAGGGTGGTGGCAACAAGATTCAATTTTTTAAATACCTTGGCATTTTTCTGACTTTTCCCTAACTTTCAGACCAATTTGCCTGACAGAAAAGTAGTATTAAAAATACGAAGAAATTTTAGGTAAAAATACTATTAACACTTTTTTTTTAATTTCGTATAATATCACTTTAAATCTTTTGAAGTCCCAAGAAATCTCACAAATTCTTTAAAATCTATTAAAATTCAATGAAATCCTTTACAATTTCACATAAACTATTAAAAATAACTTTTGACATTTTTTATAAAAATCTGTGATTTACAAGCATCTTAAAACTCTTTATAATTCCATGAAAAACTTTTACATCATTTAAAATTCTTGATAACCTCGTGAAATTCGAAAATATTCTACAAAATCTTTTATAACTCATAAAAATCTCGTGAAATTCTTTAAAATTGCAAGGAAATCTCTTAAAATCACTTTCAAAGAATCAAATTTTTTTTTAATTCTTCCAAGTTTCTTATGATTCCATGAAAAACTTTTACGTCTTTTAAAATATGTAAAAATTTTGTAAAATTCAACAAAATCTTTTAAAAATTATAAAGATCTCATGAAATCCTTTAAAATTCCATGAACATCCTTAAGTTTTAATTATTGTTTTAAAATATCTCAAAATGATTTCAAATCCTTTAAATTCCTCAAAAAACTTCAAAATCTTTTAAAATTCCTAAAAATCTCTTGAAATATTTCAAAACTCCACAAACTATAAAATTCTCTAAAATACATTATAATCTCTAAATAAAAATTCTTGGAAACAAAAACCTCACAAAATCCTCTAAAAATCAACAATATTGTTTGAAATTTTTTTAATATATATGCAATACAAAAAAAATAACATAGTTAGCATAAATATCAGTTTCTATTTTTCTTGGCATCTACTCGCTTCTCCCTGCCATTTCTCTGACTTTCCTTAGATGTAGCCACCCTGTTTAACTTACTTTAAGTGATTACTATTAACCACTATTAAATACTCAGATTTAAATAATTCAGCCTGAGAGAGTAACTCTAAAAAGAATCTTGAATTCTAAGAAGAATCCAAGTTTCCCATCCTATTGTTTTAAAATATTTTGTGAAAATGTGAAATCGATATTCCGCAAGAACAAAGACAGCCCTCGGCAATGATCGCGAATAAATGATCGACCAATAACCTCAGCTCTTTTCTCCGATATAAAGACGATCGTCTGTAGTAAATTTGGCACTCGCATGGTTTCATC
Organism: Synergus japonicus; assembly: GCA_900474275.1. Lineage (NCBI taxonomy): Eukaryota > Metazoa > Arthropoda > Insecta > Hymenoptera > Cynipidae > Synergus > Synergus japonicus. Next base: position 6,487 of record UCOH01005812.1, read on the forward strand.
GCTTGAATTCACTCGTAAATGTTCTTGCGAAACTCTGGGTGAAAAAGATCTTAGCTGCACCTTCTTAATGCCTTCGACGTTTCTCCGTCTGCTTGAAGGATGGATATATCAGAAGCGAAGGAAACACGAAGGAAGCCAGTGGCAGTAAAGCATCGCGAGCAAAGTACAATGTCGTGGGACCGGGTTCGCAAGAGACCAGTAGGGAGCATAACGAACGTCAGATAAAACATGAGGACTCGTTTGAAGCATGATACAGCTTGACGATGATCAGGAATGATCCGCTTGTATCCGTATGTGAACGAGAACTTGCAAGTCAAAGAATCTATACGATGAGAAAACGGGAGGATGAGAGTTTAGAAGTCGATTTGCAAGTGAAACTCGCCATGCTCTTGTTCCTCGATTTCTTCCTTCCTATCTACCTTTAAACGCTCCCTCTTTTCCGAACCCATGCAGTTGTAACTTTGTTATTCCATTCTATTTTGTACTCTATCCTTCCTCTTCTCCATCGTTATACGCCCCAGAGAAAAGAAAAAGGCGACTCCTTTAAATTTACGATCCACATGACCAAGGATCGACGACCGTTGCATGTCGCGATTCCAATACGAACAGAAACAGATATGTATTCACTTACGAACTTTTTGCTGATCTTTAAGTGCCAATCTCAGGAAAAGTTGGAATAAAATGTCCGCTTACCTGAAACAGAAAAATAAAATTACGGTTTTAAAGATTGTTTATAAAATACTTGTATCGGGAAGGAGACGAGGACGAGGTCGAAAACGTGGAACGAGTCATCGAGGCAGTCCAGGAGATTCCTGGTAGTGACGAGAACGTGCTTCGAGAGACAACTAACTGCAGTGCTATGCTGTCTGGACCACCTCTTTCGATAACTCTTTGTACTATTCTCCTTGTTCCTTTTGCACGGATGGTTTCTTGCAGCAGCGTAACTGTTGGAACAACTTACATCTTTGGTGCCAACGATTACGGCACATTCAGTCCGATGAATTTAGTAATTCGGGGGTTTTAAATTCTACTTCAATTAAGTATCAATTTTACTTCATTTGCGGGTATGAATATCGGTATCAATATATGAATATCAACAGCTAATCAACAGAATGATTAGCTGATTGGATAGATTGCTAACGTTTATACGACATTTACATAACATTTATATAACGCTGCGATAGGTGAACTTTTTCTACGATACCATTATACTATAGTAAATAGGCTTCAGTAATGTTGCGTTTTATCTCATCCTTTTACTGAACATGAAGCAGTTAACACAATTACAGCTATCGCAGTAAATGTTTCGTAAAGCTTACCAAACTACCTGCCTTCCATCTCACACTAGTGACTAGTGACGGACAGATGCGTCGTAATAGCGACTGTGTGGACGAAGAGCGAGGCCACCAACCGATTAGCAGATCCACCTGTCATCGTAGATTTAACCGCTCCCTTTTGTGTCGTAGGCCTATTATCGTCCCATCGAGACTCTCTAATATCACACATCCGTTTCTTCCGAGTAATTTATTATCCAAATGGTCTTCACATCAGGGTAAAAATCAACAGCCACTTGACCATCTAGAACATCTTTCTTGACATAGTCAGGACGATTTTGCAAATCAGGATTGGTCAAATTTAACCAATTCAGAATCTGCATACATTTATACATACAAAACAGAATGTCTGTGGGGGCCTTCCAAATGCGTTTTTGGACCCTAGAACCATTTGACAAATTACCTGGGTAAATTATTCACGCGCTTATTTTATTTTTCTTCTTACTACTTAGTCATTCCAAAGCCAATGAGATTTGAAAATACAGTGTATGTAAGATTTTCGAGACATTTTTAGAGGGGGATTTCAAGAGATTTCTAGCAATTTTAAGAGAATATTTCGATTTTTAAGTGATTTTTACGAAATTCAAAAGATTTTTATGATTGAAAAATAAGTATTTCGTTGAATTTTAAGGTGTTTTAGAATATTTCGTGGAATTTTAAAGGAATACGTGCAATTTTAAGAGATTTTTAATACGGGATTCTAAATGTTTTGAAATTTTGAGGAATTTGAAGAGGTTTCTAAGAATTTTAAAAGATTTCAACGAATTTAAGCGATTTATAACGCTTTCGTGAAATTTTAAGGAATTTGAAAAGGTTTGTAAGAGTTCTATGGGGCTCTAAGGAATTTTAAGAGAATTTTAAAAATTCTTAACGATCTTAAAAGGGATTCTATAAATGTTTTAAAAAAATTTTAGGTTTCTAAAAATTTTTTTAAATTTCAAAGAATTTCAGAGATTTCTACAGTTTTAATGAAATTTTAAGGAATTTTAGGGAATTTTAGGGAATTTGCTCAGATTTCAATCAAATTACAAGAAAATTTTATGACTTTTAAAATATTTTATGGGATTCAAAGAATTTAAAAATTTCTCAGAGAATTTTAATGAGGAATTTCAAAAATTTTTATGATTTTCAATAGATTTTGTAGAATTTACAATGATTTCAAAGCTTCTCGTAAAATTTGAAGCGTTTTCAACAGATTTTGTAAAATTTCTAAGGATTCCATAGAATTTGATGAAATTTCTAATAATTTAAAAAAATTTTGAATGCTAATAAACAAACACACGTGCGATTATATTTTGATTTTTTCCCAAGAACTTCAAGTCATTCAAAAGCCAATCAGGTTTACAACAAAATTCTATACCAAATTTTCACCACTTTTTTAAGACAGGAAAAATAAAAATATTTTTAAATTATTTAAAATTTCATACAATTATCGCGAACTTAAAAAGTTCACCTTAAATTCACTTGAAATCTCTTAAAATCTCAGACAACAATGGGTAAATTCCTACCATTGGCTAATAAATTCCGCTAATCTTGGATATTGCAGAAAAATACTTTTCCCACGACTCCTTACAATAATCTCTATAATAATGTTGTTTCAATTCCAACAGAGTACCTACAACTCGACATTCTTCGACTCTCGTATCGTTTTTCTGAATCCGTTAAACAGTTAGGATTGGGGAGTGTCGTTAGTTTTGACAAGGCTCCCTCGCATTCTGATTCGCGGGCAAAGCAGAGAATATTTACTGCGTCGGCTGATCTGTCAGCTGATTGTGGCGCCGTATTTTTACTGGTTTCTTGCTGACCAAAAGGGTATGTTGCTGCTCATACAGCATCCAGCAGAGTTGTGTGCAGGCACATACGTTTGATCGACAGTGCATCCAAGAGAAAATCCGCGGTCGGAGGCGAGGGTCTCTCACAACCAATGAATGCCGATCTGCCGATGCGTCGCATCACATTGGATGGTTTGACGATGGCTGATGGATGCTTCTGGAATCCCCGGACTCTGGTTGAATGCGGTGCAATGAGTAAAATCAAGGTTTAAATCGGACTGCGGCTTCGCCTTCGGTAGATATTCCACCCAAACGCGAGGGACACAAAGGGCCCTCTTTTCCATGAATCTTTTCTATTTATTGCAACCTTCTCCTCTTCTTTCCTGAACCTCTGTCCAATTGTTAGTATACTACCATCGTCCTCAAATATCTCAGCAATGTGAAAAACAGATACGTATCTTTGAACTAGGAAAATAGTAGTACACAATTTTACATTGGAACTTGAGGTCAGCAACATCTACTTCCAAGAAAAGTGAAAAATGTGGACGGGTATAAAAGAAAAGAAAAGGGGTAACTCAAACTCTAAGAGATGAAAAGCTATCTCATTGGAGGTGTTTTGCGCGTTGCCAATAGCAACCGCGATCTTCCACGTTTCTATTGCGTTATTATCGCTGATCACGTATCTACTTAGAAGCCGCTTCTCGAGATTTTTCTGCTCAAGTGGGTTCCTGTATCCTTGCACTCGTCGGCCTAGCGAGCGAGTAGACCCTGAATGCAAGTAAACTGGATGGCTTTGCCAGTTTTATTCTTGTGTGTTCTTGTATCCTTGCCCTGGCTCCTCACGACGCTCACTGAGCTTCGACCAACTTTGTAGGTATTATTGCTTTGTAGGTATTGCTTTGTAGGTATTACATTCTCGCTTTGGTGTAAGCATGGTAGACAAGTCCCGAGTCGACCAGACAGCGCTGCGCCTTCGCAAACTTCCAGGAATTGCTCCAAGAGCTCCAACCTACTCGCACTGCGAAAGACGGAGACGAGACAAGAGGGACTGAAGACGAAGAGGAACCAGGATGGCTAGACGGTGGGAACCATTCCCGCGCAAGAGCCAGGTCTTGTTTTGACGCCACACCGGTCGACAGGTGCATCGACCTCAAAGGTCGTCGTGCTGCTCCTGCTGCTGTTGCTGTTGCTTCTATCTTCTCGCTCAAAGAAAAGCCTTTGACGTCCTCCACTTCTTCCTCCTTCTTTCCCCTCTTCTCTCGTCTTCCTTCTCATCGACCTTACCAAGATTTCCTCGAGCTACGATCGAAAAAACCAAGTCTCCGCTGATTGTGAGTGATACCTGTGGGAACTGTCGAGGTCACAGGAATTTTCGTTTTCAATTCGACTTGGTTTTCAGTTCAAATCAAGGTCTCCAAGACCATATGCAACTTTCGTACTAGAACAATGCCAAAAAATTCACCAATCTCTTTTTGCAAACTTGGATTCATCTAAATATGATGATCTTCCGGGTCCAGTGAACAATTTCAAAACAGTGCTATATTTCAAGTGCAGACACAGTCTCGTTTCGGTCCAGAAGCTTTGCCTCTACTTCCACTGCAACTACACTCAAAGACCCTCCCTACCTTCCTTCGTGATCTGTCACTCGACTTTGCGTATGTAGATTAACTCTCTCGCAAAGTCCATTGTTTTCAATGAGAGAAAGAATCCGGAACAAGAAGGAAATGCGAATGGATGACAATGTAATGTATGGCTGAAGATCCCTTAAAAAATCTATTATCTCATTTATCACAATCTATTATCTCCCACATCTGATGAAAATCAATTTTTCCTATACAATAAATAATCACGAAAAAGGGAATCTAAGATAGCTATCAGCCGAGGATTGCTCTATAATTTATTCCACGTGACGACACAAAGAATGAGGCGTCTGCAAACAACATAGGTCAGTAGCTTATGCAGGTGCTAGTCCCCACGGGCAAAGGTGCAGCACTTAATGCCGGTAGCTCGTTTGTTATCGTTAATGCCGTTTATTAACGTTTTTATCGATCGTTCGTCATCGTTATCGATCGTATGCCATTACACGTTGTCTTTGGCATGATTTAACAGCTCGCGAAGAAGGTGCTGAGCTTCAATACAGGATGATTGTGCAGATAAATATTTACAGACGGAAGTATTCAATGAATTTCAAACTAATTACTCTAACAGTACCAAATCGGGTTTATCAATCATTTTCTAAGACCAATGAAGTTATATAAATAATAGTTCTAAAGTCTCTGCTATTTAACATCCAATCGATTAAATTAAATACCATGGGAATCTGAGATTAGTTTCACTTGAGTGGATCAAAATTATAGTAAATAACTATTGACCGATTGTTGATGCTAATGCAAGGAGAATTCACATGATCCACTCCTTTAATTCGGCTGCAGCGCGCTAAACCGGAAACAGAGTGTCCACGAAGGAATTACCTAGAGTGATTTACATGCGCATAATTCTCGGATCATTGTGGGTAATTTGAGAACATCTTAAGTGCTCAGCTCAATTTATACTTGGTAAAGTTGATTGATAATCCAATAAAGAATTAATGTGTGAAAGTTACGGGATTCATGAAACAGACAAATTGAAATTGTCACCGCGCGAATGTTCCCAAATTCGTTTGACCAATACTGTCATCTGTTACTTAATCCCTAAATTGCAAGTCAGATACGAATATGTATATGAATTAAATAAACGATCATATCATTTTATCATTAAAGAAGACAGGAACATAAATTAATTTTGAATTTTTTCCAAATAACATTCTTTTAAACGTTATTTAATAACGTATGATTTTAAACGAATGATATTTTTATCGTGCAGTTGAAGGTCATCTCGAATCGTGTGGAAGCATGAAGAAGGCAGAACAAATGCGAGGAGGGTCTACAAGATAATAATGTGGAGAAGGAAATAATACCGTAACGCAGTTAACAATATTAAAAAAAGCTAAGTGTTAGCATTTACATAAACTGTTTACTTCGCAGGAAGAAAAAGAAATCAAAGTCATACACCGTAAGTAAAGAGACCTGCTCTCGTGGGAAATTATTAGCACTAAATTTCATACGCGTTTCAAAGAACTTATTACACACAAGACATGTGTGAACGCTTTTTCAAGCAAATAAATATATTCTTCAGAGGAATTTAGTCTAGCTGAATTTAGAAAAAAATTATTTATACAAATATATTGATTTACGTGAGTAATGGACGGATAACGAATAATTGAAGCTAGACATGATTGTCGAGTTTTCATTTTGATCGTTGGATAAGAAAAAGAATCAGCAAGAAGGCGACATCGGCAACTCTATAGAAAAAAAATACACAGATCTCGAAAGGAGCACCACAATGTATCTGCATTCCTCGGAACGACCGATTCTCCCATCGATTGGCGTACAGGTGTTTCTAATTGGTTATTTATAAACGATCCTTAACCCGTCTGATTTACAACGAGTGCGGGCGTTCATGTGCTGCAACAAACGTAGGCAATTACAATCGTCCGATGGGCACAGATGTTAGTCATCGCATCGGTCAGCTGAATGTGGCAGGTTTACACACATTGCTCTTTAAGAACTAGTTATAGCGCGGTCACCGAGTAATACGAGTAAATCAGAAGACAACGTGCCCAGTTGCTCCGTTAAGGAAAAAAATGAATGACAGGGAATCGAGGGAATTCTTTGTCCTTGAATGACAGTCTTTGAAAAACAAGAGTTTATTAAGGGGCCGTCTTTCCGAAAGAATTGCATTTTTCTTATACCAGAATGAACGCGGGCTCCGTGCACGCATTTATGTTATTTTTCAATAAGTATTTATCATTTATTATATTTTATTTCTCTAATCTCTTAAAATCTATGTTAAACTTTCGTGAAAATCTCTAAAAATTCCAAGAAACTGATAAAAACGTGTGAAATCGCTTAAAATTCGTGAAAATCTGTTAAAATTTGCAGAAACTTCTTGAGATTCTTTTTAATTTATTTATAACAATTCAAATCCCTTTTATATCCTTTAAAATCCATTAAAAGTATTAGAAATATCTTCAAATTCCATGAAATCCTTAAAAATTCCAGAAAATTTTTCAAACTCATAAATCTTCTGAAATCCACGTTAAAGTTCTAAAAATTCCTAGAAACCTTTTGAAATTCTATGAAAAACTTTAAAATCTCTTAAAATTCCCAGAAAAATTCTTGAAATTTTACGGTAATCAAATTTCAAATTTCTTTATATATTTTATATCCCTTAAAAATATTACATAGAAATCTTATTAAATTCCATGAAATACTTTAAAATTCTCATAAAATCATTTAAATATCAGAAAAATCTCTCGAAATCACTTAAAATTATTAGAAATCTCATAAAATTCCTAAAAATTTCAGGATAATATTTCAAATTCCTTATACAAAGCCTTTAAATTTCCTTAATATTTCACGAAATATCCTAAAATCCCATACAATTCTACAAAATTGTTTTAATATTCTAAAAATCACTTAAAAATCGTTAAAAATGCACATAAAAATCGTCAAAATCATTAATCTCTTGAAATCCATGTTAAAATTAGTAAAAATCTCTAAAAATTTCTAGCAACCTTTGGAAATTTCTCAACTCTTAAAATCCCTTAAAATCATTAAAGATTTCATCAAATTCCATGAAATCCTTAAAAATATTTCGAAATCTTGTATAAATTAGAAATATTTTTTTAAAACCCTTAAAATTTGACGAAAACCTTCTAAATCTTTGTAAATTCTACAAAATCTTTTAAAAATCATAAAAAGATTTTGTAATTCCTCAATAAAATTCCCTTGAAATTCTTTAAAATTCCTTATCTCCCATGAAATCTTTATAAATTCCATAAAATTCCCTTAAAATTCCTAAATTTTCAATGTATTTCGAGTATAGACTCGTGAAAAAATGATTATTAACGAAACAAAATTCAAAACTTTAAATTCAATATTTCAAATTCAATTAACGCGAAATTTACAATTAGGCAAGTATCGATTGTCGAAAATCACTATCAATACTTACACAACGAATCTGGCGTTGCAAGAGATTTTGAGATATTTGAAGTGACTTTAAAGAATATTTCTGGATAAGATAGAATTGACAAACAAATATTTCGTTGATCTGAAAGTTCAAAACTTCTGTATCGATAATCTGCTCCTTGAACCAGTCTCTGTGAATTTGAAGAGAGGTATTTTTTGATTTACGATAGTTTGTTGTTTCTTTGGCGATCCATCGAAAGGAAAAAATCTCAACGTTTATTTAAAGTCACTTTCGACAGTCGCCTCGTTATCCGGTAAAATTTACGGCGCATACTCGATCTGAACAAAAGCAAAGTCCGTTCGGGCGAAATACACGCGCGAAATTTATCGATCGTTCGATATTGCGAAACCTCGTAGATTTCAGCGTGATGTAACGTACCAAAATTCTTTGCACACAAAAAAAAGTGCACGCGACAGATGCATTTTAGCACGTTACGAGACAAATTCCTTTGCATATTACATATTTAATAAATCTTGACAGAAGGGACGTAAACTTTCTAAAATGAAGAAAACTACTAGAATCAACAGCATTTATATTTTAAACACATCATTTATATCTTTCACTTCAATTTGAACTAATATTCAGCAAAGTCTCTTGATGTTATCAGGCAAAAATTACTGAAACGAGAAATCGATGATTCATTTGATTTCGAGCAATCGTTATCGTCAGTATAAATTAAAAATTCGTTACGACCTCTTTCTCCGCTCAGCCGAAAGTCATTTGAGTATGAAGGTATGCAGACTTATTTTTGGGAAGAGCAAAATCGACGATCCTGATATTTACGTCAGGTAAAATTGCAGTGCACCAGACTTTAAATGAAGAATGTATTCGTAAAAAGGTTTAAACGAAACATAAAAATATCGCGCCTTCGTTGTAAAAAAAATGATTAATCTTGACGTAAAAGTGTCAAATATTCATATAAAACGTATTGCATATCTGATGGAGATCTTTGCAATCCAAGAGGAAAAACACTGGAATACTAAAGCATAAATTGCTTTAGTATTCCATTAAACCTGATTGAATTTAAATGAATTGGTTCTAATTATTTGTAGCTTTATAAAGCAGCAGATCTATTTCAAAAAAATTATTTATGTGCATTGAAAAACGGAATTTAGAGAAAAAACTAGCTGCTTTGATTGATTTATAGCAAAGGCATGTCAAATATCATGATGCAATGATCAAGTATAATTCTAAAGTGTTAACAATGTTAAAGCGCTATGGGCAAAATTAACCCGGCGATATAATCTGTCTAAGATCTCGCTTACATCAGTTGATTGCCCACTGACAATGAGAACGCAATCAAGTAACCTTACGAGATTTTAAATTATTCTCAACGACAAATCACGCTGCGGTAGGTTGCGGGTGCTTTTTCCTTATCCGTATTATTTTTCACACCTTTAACTACCTTCGGCTTACAAAGATGGCTAGAGAGTACGATGGGAGTTGAGGATCCACTTGTCTTTTTCTGTCCTCCAAGTGTTTGTACTCGTCTCCTAAAATAGCGAAAGACAGCTCGGAAACGCCCTGTATAACATGTAGGGCGGACACAGGTCTACTTATTTAATTTATTCTTTTCGTGTGAAAATCATCTCTTTTCGGCTATGACATGAATTTGATATCCTTGCAGAGAATAAAGAAAGCACGCGTAAATGGAAAAATGATGATAAATGGAAATGATGAGAAAGAGTATTAATATTTTTTGTAAAAAATTGTTTTTCAAGATTTCACTGAGTGGCGTTTATCATCCTTTCATGGAAAATGACTCTGTGACTACGAAAGCAACATTTCTGAGAAAGAAAATTCATTTCTGTGAAATCGCATGGGACCGAATTAATTAATTTATTTCTATAGAGTCTGTTGTAACGCCCACATTGAGGGAAAATTATTTAAATAAAGTAAATAATTTCTTAATTATCTTAATTTCTTCTTCTTTGCAAGGTGTAAAAAAGGATACGCAGATTAAGTATAAATATACGAGATATGAACACTCGAAATGAGAAAAATACATTTCAATTAAAGAGGAACAGTTATATCAATATATTGAATTTCAGAAATCATAATAACGGTAAAAAAAAGGAAATCATACTGCGAATTAAGCTTCGAATGTTATAATTTTAACAGGATCTTTGAAAGCAATAATGTGTTGTACATGCGATATACGAGTGTTATTTATTGTTTATTGCATGTTAATGCGATTGCCCGAAAGCGATTTGCGTGGATGAAATCATACCTCTTTCTCTTTACATGAAAGGGTAATAAATTACCGTACGTATTAATACAGTTTCAAGATTCTTGGCCAGGTGGTACCTTACTAATGAATTAACGACTGGCGTGGCACGCGATGGGCGTGGATTCGCTTGATTTTCAGGGAAGTCTCAAAAAAATAAGATGTAACGATGCGGGATTGGCTTTCAGGGCAATTCGACGCGGGACATTACTGCTAAACAAGAAGGAGATATATTCTTAAATATATATATATATATATATATACATATATTTGCATACCGTTTAAAAATCTCAATATAATTCTATGTATTCTAAAAAGATGATTGATTCAAAGTCGAAATATCGTAACGTCTGTTCCGCACTCCTGATTCGTCGTGTAAGTATCGATAACGATTTTCGACAATCGATACTTGCTGAATCGTAAATTCCGCGAGAATTGAATTTGAAATTTGAAATTTTGTTTCGTTAATAATCGTTTTCTCACGATAATCTAAACTAGAAAAAAAATAAAAATCTAGGAATTTTAAGGTAATTTTATGGAATTTTTAAAGATTTCATAGGAGCTAGATAATAAGATTTTAAATGTTATCGTAGAATTTCAAATAATTTCAAGAAGTTTCTGGGAATTTTTAGAATTTTTCACGACTTTGAACGGATTTCAATCGGACTTCAAGGTACTTTTATGACTGGAATTGAGGAATTTCAAAAGCTTTTTATGATTCTTAAAAGATTTTGTAATATTTTTAAGACTTTCATGGAATTTGGTGAAATCTTTAATGATTTGAAGGGATTTTAAGAGTTGAGAAATTTTTTAAGATTTTCACTAATTTTAACATGGATTTCAAGAGATTAATGATTTTGAAGGTCTTTAAACTAAGGTCTTCGACCTATCTCTCGATAGATTCAAGTGTTAGCAGCATCATTCGGAAGAGAGAGCGAAACTGTGCCAAGAACGTGAATTATTTCTACTCGAAGACCACTGACCAACAAAAACTTTTATTCGATTAGTCGAGTCAGCAATCAGAATGATTCCTAAAGTTTAGGTTGCTACGAACCTTGAACACTTTTGTGAGGAATTACAGTTATAGCCAAGATTAATAATTTTATTTTTGTCTCAAATCAGAAATTCCTTAAAATCTCTTAAAATCCTTTAAGCCGTTTTGATATATTTGAAATCTTGTGAAGCGTGTACTCAAAACGAATCACGCAATCAAGAGCAGTTGTCAGCTCTGATCTCGATTCTAAAGTACAAGCGACGAATACAAATCCAGCCAATAGACGAAGCGAGAGTAACTTTAGTTTCGAGATTACGAGAATCTATTTTCGATATAATCACGACCTCTTTTTTATGACATGAAACCTCTTCTCTATGAATCATGAAAAGTCTTTTTTCAAACTTTGTTATAAATAATGGATGAAAACTCCTGAAGTGGTATGATGATTGTTACTCAAGACTCTTTATACATTTTTTTGTATTAAATAAATTAAAAATACTTTTATATAGCTACTAATAGAAGCATCGTGTGATCTGAAGTGAGATAACGCCTGTGTGTGATGAATAGATTGAATGTAGATAGATCGATGGATCGAAAGAGAGAGTGAGAGAGATTGAACATGAGATTGGGATTTGCATATGAGATTGGGATGGAGTCCACTCTCTCGATGCACTGGAACCCGTACCTTCTCAATTAAAAATGATCCAAAAGAAACAACGTCCCACGATGAGATTGCAAAAATCCCCACCAGAGTCAGAGAAGAGGGCGGTTAGCGGTTGTGTCTCGAATCATTGGAGCCACCGTGTGAGATGGGAGGAACATTGGCATTTGAATGTTTCTCGATTTCCCGCAATTGACCACTAGCCGCCAAGCAGCTCTGCAACGTGCGTGCCAGCAATCCCACACGCGTTATACTTGACGCGCGATTGTCCTCGCAAACGAGAACGACATTAAACACTGATCAACGTTCGCGTGGCCCCTACCGAAGGATCGATCTCTGATCTCGGATCTCCTCAGTCGGGAAGGGCAAAATCGGCCCACGCGCCTTCCTCTACCTCCGCAAATAGTACAACGGGTGTCTTATGAATGAGCAACAGTGTTGTTTATGCGAGAAATTTATTGTTTCCTACACCAAAGTCACATGATTTCAGTAGCAGATGTCTGAGTGAGCCCCCAGGGAATTCGTCCCGTTTTTTAAATAAACAAATAGAACCATCTGTCTGCCTTATCATAAACACTTTCGCAGAAATCATCGCTTCAATGAAGAAACTAGCTTCATTGACCAGGAGTTTGGTTCACCTCTAAATAAATCAAAATCTAATCATCTGGGATATATATCAAAACCGCCAATTACCCACAAATTAGGCATTATTATCTCGCATGTCTACAAATTGCTAATGATTGTTAAACAATTAACCACCCGTTAGATGAAAACACTTAACATGATCGTTCCGACGGAAGGATTATACGGCAGAGTGACTAAGCCGTTGACTGCGGGTCGGTACGCCGACGCATTCATCCGAATGACGTAGTCGACTAGATTTGATCTGGTCAGTACCAGGTAAATAGAAGTCCTATTAGTTGTTGATACACCTTGTGAATTATCTTCAAGTTAAAAGCAGCGAACATTAAACACCAACTGAAAGTTTATTTCCAAATTTCCAAATTGGTGTAATTCTACTGTTTAGATGTGAGAAGGATTATTTATCAGTGGACTACGAGATATTCTCTAAAAAAAAAAACACATTGCTTGAAAGAAAAAATTCCGAAATTACTTTTGACTCAAGCACAATGTAGATCAAAGCGGTTAATGTTCAAACCAGTCAATAACTGCCTTGGAAGAATATCTGTTCATGCGAGACTTTCTACAGGTACCGGACAGCTGGATGTAGTAAGCTTACACATGTATACTTGCATAACTGCATATATGCGTACGCATTATTTATCACCTTCCCGCCAAGAATACAACCTATAGATCGTGTACTTGGCCGTCCTTCCGACTTACGACGGTTGCGAGCATTAAAGTTTGTTTTATGAGCGTTGAACGTGATTTTGAAGATTCCAAGCACGAGATGCTGGCTTATTGGTGTGACAATCATTGATTGTCGTTTCGGAATTCATTAAGGGATAAAGCAAACTTTACTTTTCGAGGAGAGGAGTTTTTTTGCGCGAAACAACTTTTTTGCAAAGAATTTCGAAACTCAACTAGTCATTGAGTGAAACGTGCGAGACATCTTAACAGTGTTATTTAGCACAGTACCAAGAAAAAGACTCGGAACACTATCAATCTTGTAAATAAAATGTAGAATAAGAAAACTTTTATCTGATGTCATCTAACTTAACGAGACTGAACGGTTCTCGAATTAATGTAAGTAGAAGGGCATGCACTTAGTGAATTAAAAAAGAATCTTATGGGAAAATGAGTGCAAATATTTCAGAGAAAGATTGTGTTAAGGCCTTGGTTATTCAAACTAGAAAGACTCTGAAACTTTTCACATTTTCCATGAAATACCACGAAATCCCAAAGAACAAGATATTTTCCATTTCGTTCGTTCAACGCACGTACTTACTTACATACCGATGACAGCGCAGATGTTTCCAAGTAAGCGACACGCAATCGCCTCGAGGACACTTTCGTCGGGCTCGAATTAATTAAAACTTTAAATAAAAACAGTACGCTGCGTTTTTGTTATTTAAAGGGAAATGTTTCAAAAGCTCCAATTGCTCCGAGTCAACTCGGTCAAGTCGAGTCATCAAAATTGTCAATACAAGAGTCTCTTCACCTACCGATTGAATTTAAGGTGGCCGCAAATTTCCATTTTTCAATTTTCCTGATATTTCCTTGACTTTTCCCATGAATTTCAGAGTTTCCCTGACAAAAAAGTATTAAAAATGCGCATACAAATTTTCAATAATAATACTGTTGACATTTTTAAAAAAATTTCGCATATCACTTTAAATCTTTTGAAATCCAAAATCACTAAATCACTTAAAATTCGTAAAAATATCTAAACTTTACATCCTTGGAAATCTCTTAAAATTGAAATTTCTAGAAAATTCTAGTACTTAAAATTCCACGAAATCCCTTCAGTTAAATTTAAAATCACTTAAAATACTTGAAATTTCACAAAAAACTTCAAAATGTTTTTAAATTTCTAAAAATTCTTAAAAATTTTCTGTAATACGTCAAAATTCCATAAAATATTTTCAGAATCTCTTAAAATATTTTTATTTAAATTCCACTAAGAAGTTTAAAATGCTTCAAAAGCTCTTAAAATTATTGGAAATCTATTGAAATCCCTTAAAATTCGCTGAAATCTTTTGAAAATCCTAGAAATATCATTAAATATCTTAAAATTCCACTACAATATTTAAAATTTCATGTAATCCCTTACACTTATTTTACAAAATCTTTTGCAAATCATAAAAATCTCGTCAAGTTCGACGGAACATTAAAATTTCTTAAAATCATTTATAAAATCAAAATTTCTTTACATTTATACAAGCTTTTTAAAATTCCTTAAAATACGTAAAAATCTTTCCAAATTTTTGAAAATTCCACAAGGAACATTAAAATCCCTTTAAATTCCTTAAACTCACTTTAAAAAATCAAAATTTCTTTAAATTTGTACAAGCTTTTTAAAGTTCTTTCAAATTTCTCAAGAAATTTTAAAACTTCTTAGAATTCTTTGAATTCCCTAAACTTCCTCAAAAATCTCTTACAATTTCATGAAGTCGTTTTAAAATAATTCAACTAAATCTTTAAAATCCTTCGATAGTTTCTAAAATTTGTTATATAAACTATAAAAGTTATATATGTAATAAAAAAAAAATAACATAGTTAACATAAACGTCAATTTCTATTTTTCCTGACATTTCCCTGACTTCCATGACATGTAGCCTAGTTGTGTAAATCTACAGTGTAGAGTTGTTTTACTCTGTAAGTTGGATGCAGTGTGAAAAAGCTTTTAAAAAAATGGTTAATGTTTGAACCATCTCGCTACGGTAATAAACCAAATGGACCGATAAAAAGAGGGCCGAGATGTCCGTTTGACTGTCTATTGGTACGAGGTCTGTAATAAAGGCGGCTTCTCTTTTCCTCACTCTTCTCTTCCCCGCCTCACCTCTTTGCGACGATTGTCTTCTCCCCTTTGTCCCCCAGTTACTTGAGCTTTAACGCCAAGCAAGCCAGTCCCAACACTGTTAAGGGTCATTTGTGTTACGAGTCGCCTCCGTAAAACGGGGGGCGAATCGCTTTTGAGTCGTAAAAATCGCACTTAGGCTATAATACGCGGGTATTTACCGCAGGCTAAGGTGGGCTTAATTTGAATCTGCGAGATTTTTTCGTAACTCTTTAACTTTTCTTACGCCCTCCTCAACAATTGCATTGCTTTTATATTCTGCTATACAATAGATAACGTATACTTTGAATCAAATTATCAAATATTTGAATCGATTATAGAATTATACACGAATTAGTTCCTTGTCACTTAGTCACGTCGACTTAATCTTATTAAAGCAAGATAATTTTAATTATAGGGTTTAATTCCTCTCAACTTGAAACGACGAGAAATGACAGGCGGAATTTCCTTTTGGAAGATACCTCGCGCATTCACACCACATGTGTTCAAATTTTCAGTCAAGCTGCTGGGTATGGTTCAGGTTTTAGACCACTCGCTCGGACGAGTCGATTAAAATGAAAACAAATCAACTTGGACGTAATGAGGTCCTGCGTCGAGGGAGAGAACCGGTTTCTTAATTTATTCCCCCTGACCTCGACCCCTTGGACTGCTTCTTAGACCCTCTAGGCATCCAGAGAAGATCCAATTTACCCTCACATACCTTCACCTTCAATTATCAATTGTTTAAAATGTTTGATTATTTGCTGACTTTATTTCATGCTCGGATCTCGGAAGACAAATCAAAATTTCACTATAGGTATATCGCACAGCAATGTTGCTGTACAAACATAATACCTCTTTCTTGATGAAAGCGGTCCATCCGCTCAAGAAGAATGATTGTGAAATATTTCAAAGTCAATAATGGGGCAATCAAACAATCATTTTTCAGGATTATCAACAGATTCGCTAAGTTGTCGATCGCAAATGCAGATTAATCGAGACAAATATCTCACGCCTGCTTTCTCCAACCGTTAAGAAGTATTCTTTCGCAAAAGTTGGATCGACAGCATTCAAACACTATCGTGAAAAGGATAGCGCGCGAGGGTGAAAGAAATAAGGTGTAGAGGGGAACTTGGTACGCCCATACTAACGAGCGCAGTAATCCCTATCGCTGTGTGCGATCTGACAGTCGGAAATCAATATTGAGAGTTTCAACTGCGGCATAATGTTTGGTCCCAGGCCAAAACTCGCTTTTACGATCGGTCCACGCCACTTTTATTGGTGCTGGCTCATTAGCTGCTTACAAGCAGTTTCAAGAATAAGTCAGATAAAGCAGCGCAAGCGCATAAAAAATAAATAATAAAAATTGCATCTTGCCAGGTGAAGTTACATTTTTCTGAGCTCTTAGTGAAATTAGCCAAACACTTGACGAGATAAGAATCAAACTGGTACATTCTGCTCTCAGACCCTCATCCGAAAAAAAGATTGGATCAAGCTATCCATTCAATGTTTCAAGAGTTTTAAGTGATTTGAAGGAATTTTCAAATTCTTTTCAAATAAATTATCCTTTAAAATCTACTAGAGAATGTGGCTTCAGATTTCGAGATTGTGACAATCTATTTTCGATAAAATTGCAACCGTGAAATTTAAATGTAGTCATTTTGATTAAATTTTATATGAAATCCTTTCTCATTTCTTCATTGAAGGATATCACATATAACGATTAAGGCGGACGGTTTAAAGAGATTTGGATGACAGGCTGCTACCGCTCTGGTTACCGGGGATTAATTACAAACCGTTTTGCTAACGACTGCCATTTTCAACGCCTCTTTCTCTCGTAAGAGCCGCCTGCAGGTCTTTCCCGCTAATAAATACGCACTGAAACTCGTACACGAAACAAACACTCACAACGAAAGTACTGCCATTGAGTCGAATGAATTCAATATTTATTTTTCATTCGTTCAAATAAATTTGTTTCACTTCAGTCGACTTAAACAGAAGTTATACTAGATTCCAACCTTATCCGCCATTGGTGGGTTCAGCTGGATTATTCATGCAAGGAGTTAAATTTTCAGTCTAAAATTCTTACAAACAATAAGCTAATTTTAGTATAAGCTGTATAAAATAAAAATATCATCCAAAGTAATTTAAACTTTTTTCAAGTGATTAAAGACAAATTATTCGCATTTTAAACAAGGTGGCCACAGGATTCAATTTTTCAATTTCCCTTACGTTTTCCTGATATTTTCCTGATGTTTTCCTTGACTTTCAGACAAACCCTGACAAAAAAGTATTAAAAATACGCACAAATTTTCAATAATAATACTATTGAAATTATTTTATTTCGTATAATATCACTTTAAATCTTTTGAAATATAAAATCACTTAAAATTCGTAAAAATCTCGAAAATTTATAACCTTGGAAATCTCTTAAGAATGAAATTTCTTGAAATTCCTAGAAACATCTTAAAATTCCACGAAATCCCTTCAAAGTTAATATTTCATGATATCCCTTCAGTTTTCACTAATCTTCTTTAAATTCCTCAAAATCATTTAAAATCTTTTAAATTTCTCAAAAAACTTCAAAATCTTTTATAATTCCTAAAAATCTCTTAAAATTCCTTTCAATCCTTCAAAATTACACAAAATCTTTTTAAAATCTCTTGAAATATTTCAAAATTCCACGAGGAACTTTATTATCTCTTAAAATGCGTCAAAGTCTCTTAAAAGTATTGGAAACCTATTGAATTCCCTTAGCTATTGAATACCTTTAAAATTCCACTTTTAAATTCCACGAGAATATTTATAATCCCTTAAAATTTCTTAAAACTCTAATATATATGTAATACAAAAAAAAAAAAATAATTAGCGTAAATGTCAATTTCTATTTTCCCTGACAACTACTACCAATTCCCTGTCGTTTCCCTGACTTCCCTGACTTCCCTGACTTCCCTGACTTTTGGCCACCCTGATTTTGGCAATCTTCAAGAAATGCATTGAAATTGCAGCTTGATGTTCCTTCCAAGCCAAGTTTTATCTCAAGTAGCAGGTAAACACAAGTAAATGTACTTATAATATTTTGAAAATACACCAATTAGTCTAATTAGTGAAGGACTAGCGCAATCAAGTGCGCCGAGTTTTCAAGATAATTGCGGTTACATTTCTTTCGCTCTCGCCGCCGATTTTGTTGGGAGAGTTGAAACGAGAGGAACGACGAAGCTGCACAAGTGAAATCGGTCCCTGACCCGGTTTCTCTCCATCTTCTCAAAAAGTTAATGCGAATCGAAGTCGAACTCGTGTGCCGATCGAATTATCATTACAGTGCGCAGAGGACCGTACAATCGTGATATCTCACCATTGCATACTACTCGCAAGCTTTCTTGCTTTCAGATACGATCAACGATGCGCCCGATTTACCGAACTTTGATCCATCTACTCCACTCCCACGCAAAAAACCTTCCTGCACTTCCCTAGTCTTCCTTACATCTTCTTTATTGATCCATGCGCGACAGTATAATGATGAGTAAACAATTTTATGCTACCTACACGTGTTTCAAGAAGAGATTTCATGACATTTCAGAATATTTTAAACAATTCCAATGGCTCTGTCAAAAATTTTTATCAGTGAAGTAAATAACTAACTAATAAATAAGTAACTCCTGCAAGTTGCATAATTTTATGAAACAATCTTAAAGGTCTGAGTTTGACCTTTTTAATATATATCTCAACCCTACAGACCCGGACTTAACCCGTCTTAGAGAACTTATCGGGTCATGTTATCTTATGGGAAATTTGAAAAAAGCAAAACAGTTAACGTGCACCAAGAAGCAGTACTCTCTGAATGAAGAAAAGAATATGGACGAGAAAAATGACCTCCACTATATGAATACCGAGTCTCAGATACAATCTTACGTTGTTCAAAGTATAATGCGCATGTATAACAGTGACTGTTAAACAAGGAGGAGATAGGGTGGTGAAGGCTAAGAAGGGAAATGGAAGTGTGGGTGGGGTGGAGTGGAGAAGGCGCCCAAGTTCTCGTCGGGTTCTTCTGTCGAGTCGTGCGGTGAATCAGCGTGACTGCGGGGTTACGTAATCAGCAAACACGCAATGTGCACGCACAATCTCTGTCGGATATCACTTTGTAGTCTGACCGCGGCAAGATGGCCAATCTACTCTTTCTCACTCACTCCTCTCTCATTTCCTTCATTTTCATTGCATTTTTAAAGTTCACTTTCTAAAATATTCTATGGATCAGACCTTGACGCTAAAATCAAAACAACATAATGTTTCAATGTAGAGACACACACACTAAACAATTTTAAATATTTCTACGGCGAAAAAGAAATTTATTATGCAGAAACGGAGAAAGTTCTACAGTACTATTTATTCTGAGTATTATTTCCGGTACTGGCATTTTAGTATCAAATAACAACTCTTGCGGGAGTTGGCCCAGTACTACTGGTAACGGGCCAACTCTCAGCTGCTGACCTTTCACAGGTGTAATTTTTTCATTTCCCTGACTTTTACCCTCGTTTTTCCCGGACTTTCGTACCCTTAAATTTCCACTAATTGTTTTAAATTCCACAAAAAACTTCAAAATCTTTTAACATTCCGAAAAATCTCTTAAAATTTCTTACAATCCTTCAAAATTTCGCAAAATCTTTTTAAAATCTTGAGATATTTCAAACTTCCACAAAGAATTTTAATAACTTTTAAAATGCCTCAAAATCTTTTTAAATTATTGGAAACTTATTGAAATACCTTAAAATTCGCTGAAATCTTTTGAAATTTCTAGAAATATCTTTAAATTTCTTAAAATTTCACTATAATATTTAAAATCCTATAAAATTTCATAAATTTATTTATTCATAAATCTTTTACGAATATTACCTCACAAAATCCTTTAAAAATCAAAAATAACTAGAAATTTGTTTTAATTCCACGGGAATATTTAAATTCCTTAAAATTATTTGCAAAATGTCCACATTTTTTACAATTTTCACAAGCTTTTTGAAATTCTTTACAATATTTCCACAAAAAAAAACTTTTAACTCTTAAAATACGTAAAGATCTCTTAAAATTCTTGAAAACCTCGTGAAATTCCACAAAATTCTACAAAATTCTACAAAATCTTTTACAAATTATAAAAATATTGTGAGATCCTTTAAAATTTCAATCAAATCTCTTAAAAAATCAAAATTGCCTAAAATTCTTTACAATTCTTTAAAATTCCACATGAATCTTTTTTATATACCCTTAAAATTTCTTAAAACTATTCCAAGTTTCTTCTCATCCTTTATAATTCCATTAAAAACTTTTAAATTCTTTAAAAATACGTAAAAATTTCTTAAAATTTTGTAAAATTCCACTAAATCTTTCAAATATTATATAATAAAAATCTCTTATAATCCTTTTAAGTTCATAAAAATCTCTTAAAATCTTTTAAAATTATTGAATATCTCTTAAAATCATTAGAAAAACCAAAAAATCTCAAAGAATGCCTGGAAATTTCTTGTAATCCTTCGAAAGTTTCTAAAATCTGTTAAATAAACTATAAAATCTATACAAGTAACATATATTTTCCCTGACAACTACTCGCATTTTCTGACACTTTCCTAACTTCCTTGAAAATTTGTTTTCCCTGAAATTTCCCTGACTTCCCTAAGTACCCTGACATGTAACCACCCTGCTTTCAATTGGTACCCAATGCCAGCAGTACCGAACCACAGCAGATAATTGTACTATAAAATGATTGGACTATAAATTCCGACACTGAGAAGCCAGTTATAAATAAAAATGTATACAAAAACATAAACGGAAGTTTCTAAATGAAGGTATACGAAAAGAAGAGACAGCACGTAGTCGGCTTTCCGTATCTTGTCGACTCGTTCGTTGCTGGTAGCGAAGATTCTCGATTATGATCTCAGAAGATTACCTCATGTTCTGTGTTTCGCTGTTCTCTGTGGCGCGTAACACGAGGAGTGCGCTCGATTTCCCCGTAAATCAAAGTCATCGTACAGTTAAGCAAAACAACCTTATTCTCGAGAAAGGAGAGTGGATGAAACCACCAAGGAAAAATAAAAGGGGTGAGATGTGAGAAGAAACCGAAGTAGTATACATATGTATTATGTATATATCTCAAGAGTGCGAAAAAAAGCCAAATTAATCAAACTGAAATTTGGATTGGGGGTTCGCCTTAGTCGCAATTTCCTTACGTAAGCCGAAAATTATGATGAATGATCCATAACGTCCCTCGGCACAAAGTTTTCCGCGAGGAAGAGGGAAAATAATAAAAATAAAGACAAGTATTGAAGGTTCGTGGCCGCAGTTGATTCTGGGTCGAGGTATCTTTGCAAACGAGTCGCCAAAGCTGCTTGGTCGCTCGTTAACTCTGTTTACCGACTTGCGCTCATTACCAATTCATCGGGAATGTTATGCCGGCACAGAGACACTACACTCAAGTAACAGAGCCACAGTGACTTACACCACCCACCCATTACCGCCCACATTTTGCCACTTCGCTACTTGGTCACCCAGTGATCTACATTACGTCATAATAAAGACTTTTCTCGCATGACTTAGAAATCTTGAGTAATGATACATATTCTATCATTTTGCCAACGTATATAAGCCAGATGCTAAGCCTGCAAGTGAAATCTCGTATCAATTATGCCTCTATAGTCTATAATCTATTTAGAAATATTAGAAATTTTGGGATTTAAGAGATTCAGGGGCTTCTGGAATTTTAAGAGATTTTATGTGATTCAGATTTAGAGAGAGAATTTTCAACAAGTTATTCAATTCGCTGATCTTTGAACAGGGTAGTTACTTGAGTTACGTTTTATATAGAATAAGTAATCATCAAGAAAATCAATCGATTCTGATTCAATTTTCTTGAAACGACGAAAATAAACTGCATAAACAAAAAATACCATCCTTGGACTCAAAGTGCATATGTAGGACATTCTTTTATGTATTTTAGTTTTCTTTCACCCACGACCTCCGAGGACCTCAAATTAAAGTTTTGGCCCCGTTCCAAATTGACAAAACAAAATAAAGTTTTAACGACCCACCCTACGGGATACCCAGAAAATTAAAGAAAGTAAAAATCACATTTAAAAGCATTTAAAAGCATTTAAAAGCATTTAACAACCTTGACAATTCAATTCTATCAATTAATATCTTTGCCGTCCGTTTCATTACTGAATATTTTGAATCTTTAATGCTCTATTGATATTTAACACATTAAATATAACACATAACACATATTGTTTTCATCTAGAGTAAATAGAGCAAAGATTAAAGAACTAAACGTTGATAATGGTAAATGGAAGGAGATTGCTTTTGAGATTGCATCTGACAAAAGTCAATCGATAATATATGTGGCTAATTGTGCATAAGTTGCATAACGCGTCGGCGTCCGTATCACGAATTATTAAACTAATAACCGGCGAAAGCGGCCGATCGCCAAAAATGGCAAGAAATAAAAAGGAGCCGACCGACGACGAATCGCCTGGAGACAGAGAGCGACCGATAGTTTGTGCGATCGAGCAATTCGATTCGAATTGAGAAACGAGAAGAGCCGCGACCGAAGGAAAACTTAATGCGTCTGACCCAATTTACGAAGGGACCTACACTTTGAAACCATAAAAAGATCGACTGAAATAATCGATCAATGATGAATCTTCTCGCACGTCACAACAGGAGAGTATAATAAATGACGCGAAATTATATTATTGAAACTGAATTAATATTGCTGCTACTGCTCAACGCCAGATGTAGACGGGAATTTAAATATTTCATGAGAGAAAAAGAAAATGCTCAAGTTTTTAAAAATAAAAATAAGCTGGTCTCTTTAAACATTTCTTCAGACAAAAAAAAAAGGATAATTAGTGCAAAACAAATGATTGCTATATTCTCTTTTTAGAACGGAAGACCCATTTATGTCAATCACCAAAAAATTCAACAGAAGAAGTGAAAAGAAATAAATTCGCACAAGTCGTAGCACAATCTGTCGCCAGGAAAATCCCAAGTGAAGACAGCATCAGAATATTCATGGCCGTTTGTTTCGAACGAGACGCAGTTATACAATCGTGTGTAAGACGACAAATTACAAATTCGCGAAAGGTGGTCTTACCTCGTTGATCCGATTCGAGCAGAAGCACAATAAAATCTCGTTTTAACAGTTTTTCAAGTAACAAAATGTAAAGGAAAAAAAAAAAAGAATTAAGAAAGTAACTGTAACAATTTGCTATGAAGACACAAACATTTCACCATGTCAATGTCAGCGGTTACCTGAATTTGATCTAAGGAGCCCATCTTAAAATCAATGGATTTTGGGACTTGCACTATGACTTGTACAATTCTTTAATGTAAACTGATTTAAAGAGGTCAAGGCGTACTAGACGAGTAAAGTAAGTTGCCTTACTTGCAATATTCAGAAACAAACTGTTTATCTCACGACCTTTTTATTCGCTGGTCAAAAAATTAATTGCAAGATGCCTAATCTAAAGAAGTAAATCTTTCTATAAATCTCTATAATCTAAATAATACATAATATCCTGAACAATTAAAAATGACAAGTTTCCATCACGATATGTGAATTAGTTTCCACAAATAAAAAGAATTTGTTTTCCTATCATATAAGAAAGAGGTTGCGATTATATCGAAAATAGGTTCTTGAAATCTCGAAACCTGAAGCAACATTCTCGCTTCTTCGCTTATCCATTGGATTTGTATTCGAATAAGATTTTGAAAAATTATCATAAGCATATATTAATGAGAAAGGCATGACATTCTAGTGTTTTAAATTTCAAAGGATCAGAAATCTTCCGTAGAATCTTGTTTTGAATCGATGTAAACAAACACACGTTAGTCATACAAATTACCGACCAGTAGCACGATGTTTTCTTTATGTGAATCTTCTCGTGTTACATGAACAATGGTGGCAACGAGCCATGGAATCGTTATCGAATCCCTGAAATCAGCCAAGCTTTACAGAAGAAAAAAGTCGAGCAACTTCTCTGTCGGCTATTGAGAATACATCTTATCTCAAGAAATCTTCTTAATAAATTGTCAGGATTCTCTTTGGCCTTTTTGAATGAGAAAATTGCATGTAGCGTTAATTGTAGGACACGCAGTGCAAATATTTATCATTTATTTACTGGCACTCTATAATCTAGAACTAAATAAAAAGATTAGACAACTTTTTAAATCAGTATTCTCCCGACTTGTATTGCCTGATAAAAAAGGATTCTTTTTATCGAAAACGAAGCTAAGAAACTGAGTCTTTTAAACTCATACTTTTTTCTTTAATTTTACCGCCGCTTGTGACTTCAGACCATTAACAGTTTTTTACATACTTGTGGACAAGTTTGGATACGATGAGCGTTTCATCGAAGGCAATTATGGATATTCCTTCAGTGCATTTTAAGTAAAAAATTAGTAAATTAACTCGAAAAGTATGCAAATTTCATCTTCATTAAGTTGTAATAGTAGCATTTAGCTACTTATGTGACTCAAATGTCGAAATATCAAAACAGCTTGAACAGTTCATATACAACATTTACATATTTATCTACAGGCTCCTTCAAAATCAAGTGTCAATCAAAAATTGTATATCTTTCGCCTGAATTGTCTTTTAGAAAAGGATTGCAATCTGTTTTTCAAACACCTCGAGAATGGAAGAATTGTTATCTCGTTGGCGGCACCAGAACAGGACTTAAATCTTGGCGGTATCTTCGTTCTTGCAGTAACAAGTTTCGATTCCTACCAATTCTCCGGTCATGCATCACTTCGAGTAGATACAATGGTGACTGCGGACTTGGGCCGTGGCCTCGACTCCGTGCGCACGATAAATATCTTATTGTACACGAGAAAGAAGAATAACGGACACCCTACGGAAATCTACCCTTGAAACAACGATATCCGATATCGAAAATCGATGACAATGATTAAATATTCTTGGCACGCACGTTTGCAAATCAATTTATCAATGATAAAGCTTTTTTATTCACACTCAAACGTTTTGTGTGAAATTAAAAGTCAAAAGGAAAACAGAAGATTGAAACTGAAAGTATACGCTAAGTAAATTGTGCTGTTATAGTCAGAATTTATTGTATCGAATATTGTTTTTGGATTTGAACTCCAGCAGATAAAATCTCAGCTTCCTCTAAGTGAAGAAGAAAACTGAATCTCTTAATTCAACTTTTGTTCTGCGATCCATACTACATGAAACAATCTCGGCAAATTACCAAGTGAAAATAAAAGAGAGGAGAAAGAGAGGCGACAAGAAATTTAGGCCGTAAGCCAAGAGAAGTGGCCGTGTAGTCTGGACAGCAATTTTTGATTTCGTGAGCCTGCCAAACTGGTGTTGATCGGGTTCCGCGTTGACGCGCTGTACAATGATCAGAGTTGCATCTGAACTTACTGGTTATCGATTAATGGTGGTATTCAAATATCATCCATCCAAATTCGGCAGAAGGTTACTGCCTGCTTGACTTTGTGAAAGTCCTGCAGGTATGCTACGCACACATTAATGCGTCCATGTACCTGATATTTACACGACAGCTCATACTGGATCATAAAGATATTTTATCGATTATTTCGCTCTATTACGTTGCCAATAATCTGATGCCTTTAAATAAATCAATTTTGATTATCAAATGAGTCTTCATTCTTTTTTTATCTGATCTTTCAAATTTCGCTCACAGTATATAAAGTTGGTTCGCAGTGAATAAGTGATGTTTTTGTTTTTGTAATTACTTTTTTTTTTTGGAGATTGGGCTTCTATCTTCCAGGGTGGCCATAAGATTCAATTTTTTCATTTCCCTGACTTTTGAAATTTAAAATCACTTCACTATACTTAAAATTCGTAAAAATCTCTCAAACTTACGACAACTTTGGAAATCTCTTAAAATTCATTGTTTCTTGAAATTCCAAGAAACATCTTAAAATTCGACGAAATCCCTTTCAAATCCTTTAAATTCCTTAAAAAATTTCACATTCTTTTATAATTCTTAAAAATCTCTTGAAATTTCCTACAATCCTTCAAAATTCTACTACTATATTTAAAATCACATAAAATATAAAAATACTTCACAATCTATTAAAATTCCTTGAAATCATAAAAATCTTATAAAATTCTTTCAACTTGAATAAGGAACTTTGAAATTCTCTAAAATACATTAAAATCTCTAAATAAAAATTCTTAAAAACAAAAACCTCACAAAAACTTTATTCAAAAACCAAATTAAAATTTTTAAATTTCTTTAATTCCACGAGGAATATTTAAATTCTTTAAAATCATTTCAAAAATGTTTAATTTCTTTACATTTTTACAAGCTTCTTGAAATTCTTTACAATTCCATAAAAAACTTTTACATTTCTTAAAATATGTAAAGATTTCTTACAATTCTTGAAAACTTCTTCAAATTCCAAAAAATTCTGCAAAATCTTTCATAGAAATCATAAAAATCTTGTGAGATTCTTAAAATTCTTATAACCCTTTTAAAATCCTTTAAAATTCCACGAGAGTATTTTATAATCCCTTAAATTTCTTAAAACTCTTTCAAGTTTCTTCAAATCCTTTATAATTCCATGAAAAACTGTTAAATTCTTTAAAATGCGTAAAAATCTCTTTAAATTTTGTAAAACTCCACAAAATCTTTAAAAAATCATTAAAATCTCATAAAATTCTTTGAAATTCCATGAGAACATTAAGATCTCTTAAAATAACTTTAAAAAACCTGCCCGCTTACGCAGGCACATTCTCATACACAAGTCGCGCTTCGCGATGCTTGCGCCCTTCGGGACGCTTGCGCGCTTCGCGACGCTTGCACCTATTTTTATTTAAATTACTACAAAATGGAATGGAATGCAAAAAAAAACTAATTTACTTAAGGTTCTATCGACCTTAAGGAGCACATTCTTATCAGCGCATTTGCGCGTCGCGCTCGGCTCTGTTTAACAATATTTTTCATGATTAAAACGAAAACTACTGATCCTGTTGAAAAATGGTTCAAGGTGAACTTGTAGATCTTTTTAAGGCCAATAATTATGTATCTTATCATTTTCTCTGTACCTCACGTTATTTGGCTCAAAATTTGAATTTTCGATTTTTTAAGGAAATTCAAAAAGTTATTATGCCTATCCTATAGAGTGTTCAAAAAGAAACATTTTTCATCTTTCGACTTTTTTTCATATCATGCGTTGTTTGGCTTCTAATTCAAGTTTTCTTTCATTTTTTTGGATTTTCAAAATATTATATGTCAATTCTTTCGAAAATTATCGTGCTAACAAACTAAAATCTACAGACAGACAGACACATTCGTAAAAACATGTTTTTCGAGTTCAGGGGGTCCCAAAACATGGACATTTAATGAAAACTGGGGGGTCAAATTTTACACAAATCTAATACATTCTCTCTGATGAGAATGTAAAAATCAAAATTTTTGTTAATTCTTACAAACTTTTTAAGATCCTTTAAAATTCCACAAGGACCTTTAAAATTCCTTATAATATAAAGAATTTTAAGGAAATAAAAACTAAACTTTAAACTAAACTTTATTAAAAATCTCTTTAAATTTCATGAAGTCCTTTAAAATTCCACTAAATCTTTTAAATATTATACAAATCGTTTTTAATCTGTTTAAATTCCTATAAATCTCTTTAAATCTTTTAAAATTGTTAAAAATCTCTTGCAATCATTAGAAACGAAAAGAATTTCAAAGAATGCCCAGAAATTCTTTATAATCCTTCGAAATTCTTTGAAAGTTTCTAATATCTGTGAAATAAACTATAATATATATATATGCAATACGACAGAAATAACATAGTAAGCATAAATCTCAATTTCTATTTTCTCTGACTCGCGTTTCCCTGACATTTTCCTCACTTCCCTGACATGTAGCCACCCGATTTTTCCCATAAAATATTGTTAAATTATTAAAAATAGCTTAAAAGCCCAAAAATATCGTTAAATCCATTAAAATTACTTAAAATCCCACGAAATATCGCTAAATCTCCTGAAATTTCATAAAATTCCTTGAAATACCGAGAAATCCCTTGATATCTCTAAAATCTCAATAAATATCTTAAAATTCACCTTAATTCCCTAACATTACTTAAAATCCTATGAAATCACCTTAAAAATTTAAAAAGATTGATGTCTAATTAAAATGATTGAAAAGTTCTGAACGTTCAAATGAACGAATTTTTGTATTGATTGTATTTATAACTATAAAAAGTTTTTAAATATTGATTCATTTACATTGAAAATAATAATGAATTAAATAAACTTGTAATCCTGATTATTATTTTTAGTTGGCACAATATTTCTGGATAAAATATAAGTTGAAAAAAATATTTCGTTCATTTGAACGTTCGAAACTCTATTCACATTAATTAAAATCATGTATATTGCCAGTATAAAAT
>UCOH01005812.1:35458-50574 GCA_900474275.1 Synergus japonicus
AATTAAAATGATTGAAAAGTTCTGAACGTTCAAATGAACGAATTTTTGTATTGATTGTATTTATAACTATAAAAAGTTTTTAAATATTGATTCATTTACATTGAAAATAATAATGAATTAAATAAACTTGTAATCCTGATTATTATTTTTAGTTGGCACAATATTTCTGGATAAAATATAAGTTGAAAAAAATATTTCGTTCATTTGAACGTTCGAAACTCTATTCACATTAATTAAAATCATGTATATTGCCAGTATAAAATAAAGAACGTCTTATATATATTCGTCATGAGTCGTAAGAGTGCAAATTACGAAAGAACCGGCTCGAGTTATGTTAGTAAAATTACAAAAACGAAGTAACTACGTGATCTGATGAAAATAGAGCTGTAACATTTAACAGGCAATGCTTGGTTTTAAACGTAAGGAGTGATCATGTGTATGCACTGTGCATACACATAAGTAGATGCGTAAGCTCAGTTATGTTGGTTCATACGGCCAACTGCCTTCCATTGAAAAAATAAGCGTTGTAATCGCCTCGGTATGGTGCGGTAGGTTTGTTTTCAAATTTTTTCTCCCTGATCGCCCACGTGTAGACCGCCCGCCTCGTATTACGAAATCTGCTAATATCAACGGATATCTTCATGCTCAACATCAACACCCTCCACTGGCCAATCCTCCCGCAAATTAAACCTTACAATTTTTCAGTATCAGTCTGCATTACACAAATCCCAGCTGTTCCTGAAGGAGACAGCTTGACTTTTAAGCCGTAAAATTTTAAACCGTATCATAAACGTCAGCTCTTTCTCATCGAATGCGAATATTTTCGAGCAATTATGGATAAACGAGTGTAAAATTTACGGTATTTTTCGTGTAACTTGATCCTAATTTAAGTTTGAAATGAGGCATGTAATTCTAACAATAAGAGTCAGTATAAGAAGTTAAGCTTCATCAATTATCAAGCATACGACAGATAATTGAGCAATATAAGTTCAGTAAACATTTGTTGTGGAGGAGCGAACAGATGTTACATACAAAGTGTATCGTATATATTAGCATTATTCACTTGAGTTTGGCACGTCCGATAAAATTGTACCGAAATTCAGGTATTACGGTAATATGTGTTATTGCAGTGGCTTCTGGCCAGACTCAGAGTCCCAAATTTATTTTGCAGACTATAGTAGACTTAACGTGTGACAGAATCTCGATTTATAAAATCGCTAACCCAAAATTCTTGCCACAATAATCATCTTAATGGATGCCAATGTAGTTTAGCAATCAATAAAAATAAGTAAAGTGCTTGTTAAAAATGGCAGATGAATGAAGAGCCAATGAAGCTAAATGAAGAGTTTATGGACATTTTTATATTTTTATTTTTATGGACATCCAGATAGTTTGGATTGGAAGTAGCTGACAACATGCAATCATCTAAAACGAAAGCATCGCATCGGAAAACTGCAATTTTATCAATGACATTTGTAGATCGAATTGAATTTGATTTGAAAGATAAACTCATTTATTTTTCAGAATGTTTTTCGATGCTGCAATGTTAACGTCAAGTCGCGGTTTTCTCTATCTACTCTCCAAGGTTGTTTAGTATTAGACCGAACGTTAGATCATTTCAGTTTCAAGAAAGCCTTCCTTCAGTCACTTTGTGGTTTTTACTACTTTCAGAGATGTCCACGATACAACCACAACCAAGGTCTGCCCTTTCTAAGTGGACAATCGAATAATGTACTGACATTGAAACCAAATGAAAAATTAGTTACCTGAAACAATATTTTCTCCGCGAATGTAAACAGCACATTTTCGAAACAAGTCGCAGCACACAAATGTAATAAATTTTAATCTCTCCCATGATTTCTCATCCTCTCAGCATTATAAAGATATCATTCTTACCTGCAACAAAAATAAAAACGAAAATTGTAAATCTACAAATAAAAAATTGAGTCTGTGTGTGTTTCGAATAGGCTTCCACACAGTTGAATTTATCAAATTTTCGAGGACGTCATAAATTTGGCAGATTCAAAAAGATTAAAAAAGATTTCATAGTATTTCTCCGAATTTTCAGTGAAAAAAGATTTCAAGGATTTTTCATAGGTTTCAAGAAATTTCATAGAATTTCTATAGGAATTCGAAAGAATTTTCTTGATAATATGTTCATTTATAAGCTGAACCCACAAATCCGTTTGCAATCGAAAGAATATCCAATCAAACTCTTTCGGGATCGGTAATTTACTGAAACCATGCTGCCAAAAAAAATTCTAGACCTGACCGCGTTGCTAACCGGCCATTGCTAGAAAAGCGACCTAGGGTTTGTTAAGGATGTCGAAGAGGGAAAGAGGTGACGGTACGAGACGTACGGTGAGATGAAACCGATAAGAGGAAGAGGGGATCAGAGACGTAAGAATCAAGACGCAAATAGCACTCCGAAGTTAGCCTAACTAGCTTGCGTCCGCAGCCAGATCAGAGTAAAGGTGGAGGGACATTTCAAATGCATGCATTCGTATCCGCGTATCTTCACTGAGAAAAATGTCTGGTACGGACAACAAAAATTTTGGTTGCTATAGAAACAACAAAAATTGTTTGTTTGTGCCAACCAAATCTTGGTTCTTTCAACAAAACAATATTTTTATTGTTTCTACAGCAACCAAAAGTTTTGTTGTCTGTACCAGACATTTTTCTCAGTGTTGAACGGATAAAACAGTTTCAATATGACAAGACATCTCTTCAAACCCCAAGTTATACTCTAAATAGTAAATCACCCTCTTAAACATCTAAATCTCAAATTCAGTTCGACGTTACATTTTTCCGTCAATTTATATCACTTCTGACCTTCTATTTTCTATTATTATTACTCAAGATCATGAAGATGTAAAATCTTCACACTAAATCCACTCAATATTAATCTCCACTTGGTGTCAAATAAATCATAGTTCTTTTAAATCCAACGCAAACAAGAACATCAGAACAATTTTGTGATAATAAGTATTGACCAAACCGGAAACAATTAAAATAGTCGATTTTGAAAGATATTGATTGATGGATGCAGATAACTGGCAGCATGACTTCAAAGTGCAACTGACCAGAATATATTTTTAGGTTTTGAAAGGAAGTTTTGCTTGGTATTACGCGTGGAGGATGTGTAGATCGTAAAAGCTGACATTTTCGCGTTTTGACCTTTACCAACGTTGGCACGACCCGTCACTCAGCAAGTGTACTCGTGAGTGAAATTCCGTGGAGTCTTGAGTACTTTGGTGTTTTGCAATTAAGCCAAATACGAATTTAGGTAGGTTACTTGAATGACATGTTATGGTAACCATGTCTCAATTCAAAAAAGAAATTTGCGTTCATCTCTTATCACGCACATCTCTTGAATAATAATTTAACTAAATTCTGGATGTGGGTGTATGAAGGTGAAATTTAATGAAAGTATAACTGTTGAAGCGAGCTTTGTTATCTCCTTTTGGGAATCTCTCTGCTAAAACTACTAACGCCTATTTAATTTATAAACCTTTAAACCACCATCCTTATTTTAAAATATATCAGTTCAATCCATCATGGTCATACAATGTCTGATGGCGAATGCACAAACCACGACATTACGTCTTAAAAGCTTTTGGCAAGAGCAGCCACACGCCTCACCGGTAACACACAGTTCGGGTTAATTTTGTCTTCCATCGTGGTTTAACATTGGCATTGGGGCGTTACGAGTCAACGGATGTATACATTCGATTGTCCGTCTGACACAGAAATAAGTTTGGGGATACGCTCTACTGATCAATAGGACTGCACCTCACAATACGGCAATATTTCGTATTTCGCAATTGAAGATGAGAAGCAGCATTCATACATTCATTATGCTTTATGAATTTTCTATTCAGTAAAGCCTTACTTCCGGCAAGAATCAATCGGAAGTCAAGTGGAGAAGAAATATTGCCGACTAGTTACGAAGCGTAACCAACCAAAAAAACCAGAATCAGAATCAATCAGAAGCACTTGTTTCCTTCCATTTGGGTTCCCTCCGTTGGCAATTCTTTTCCAATAAAGAAAATTGTTGGAGCCAATTGATGATACGTTTTTTAGATCATTTACAAATACAGAGAAATAAGTTTTCGCTACGATTCTTTTTAGTTGACAAGGATAGAGCCATGCGTGCACTTTTCTCGGCTACAGAAAAAGAAAAAAGTTCTTCGCTTGGGTTCTATCCAGGTCATCCTCTTCCAAATGACGGGACCAAGTATGAGACGAAGAGAAAGAGGACGAATTGAAGGCTGTGAGACAGCATTAAAGAGGTTAGTTCGACTGCTCATTAAGGACAACAAGAACATTGAGGCCTCTTCCTGGACCATATGCCAAATCTATGTGCCTGCACTCATTTTTCTGACTTGTATGATAATTCATCATTTGGGATTAGGGATTGAGAATTTGCAGCCTCATCTGTGCCAGCAAATATCCGAAATACTGATAATCTCGGCAACTTTAACAATGTAATTGTCCGATTTTTGTTATCCAACCAAGCTGGATAATACAAAGTCTGATGGTCATTACTGCATTTTCTAATAATCTTATAATAATCAATAATTAATGTTCATTTTAAGCTACACCTGTGTATATCAAACACTGTGTACATCTTCTTTAGTTCTTCACTTTCTATGAAATATTTTCTAAACACTAAGAACACGAAGGTACTTTTTGATCGAGGAAAATAGATCGTATCTGGACATTCATAAAAGATGTGTACTAACTCTTGAGAATAGACGTAGGCGACGAAGCCTTGGCATTTTGGCGCACTCGTCTAAATTTAAAACTGTATCCGCATGTGGATCGCTCTAAATTCCGGCATTGTAAGGACAAAAAATGCACACTTCCTCATTGGTACTTTTTCAGAGGAAACAATATAGAAATATTTTATCTTTATGATTACCGAGGTAAATGAACTGCATTCAAAGTTTATGTGTTGTCAGTCGCAATGATATTATGTGTAGTGTACGGTAACTCAAAGTGTTCATTATGGAAAATGTGCGACAGTCATAGAGAGTTGACTGCACTTGTCAATTAAATGACAATTAATTGTTTCTAACTTTCCATATTTTGTGATTTACCGAGTCATAAACTCTTGTCTTCGTTACTGCTCTTCAAGATCACGAGAATCATAAAAGATAAATAAAAGATCTTTCAATTAAAGTATTAAATGTTAAAAGTCTTCTCAAGAGTCTGGATCTATATGCGAGGGAGAAAAATATCATTATTTTACTCTCTTGGAGCCACCCCCTCGCTTTCCTTTTGGTCTTTGTGCACGTCGTAAATAAGCCTAATCGCGAAGATGCAAATAGAAACTGTACGGTCGCGTCGTCCGCGTCACTTATTTTCACGTTGGGAACGTTTGAGTCGAGTCACTACCATTGGTGACAGATAAATAAACTTAATTTTACAACTTTTTTATATTTCAATAGTTATTTAAACGTCAGATTGAAATTAAATGACATACAGAGTTTAAAAAAGCTCGTTTCTATCTGCATTCCGTAAGAGGTCTACCCTAATTAGACGCGCTATTTTCATAATTGCTTTTGATAGGTTTATATAACAAACATTGAAACATAAGTTGTTACACTTAATAAATACACTCTCGAAATAAAAAAAAATGTTTTTCATTGATTTTTTTGTGAGTTTGTGTACCTACATAAAAAAGGTAGTTGAAAAAAAAAGTTCAAAAAAAAGATAGGTCCGTGCTGCTGATGAAATCTCGGGGATGGAAAGTCAGAAACAAAAAAATCGAACGGTTTTAGATTCAGTATATTTATAGCTATAGCGCATTTCATACGCTTTTTGAAAAATTGACAAAATAGCGGACGTCTTTTGAAAAAAAATTACCAAAACGCGTTTTTTTACCGTTTTTGGACAAAAAAAATACAGTTAAAATCAAAATTTAAAAGTAAAATAAAAGTACCATTACACTGCTGGGATCTTTACAAAATTTTAGTTACTTCTAAATATGTATTCTTTCGAAAAATGTAATAAAACAAGAAAAAATCGGTTTTTTGAAGATTCTAATTAGGATAGACCCCTTAAGGGAACACATCAACAAAATATGCAAAAGAAAATATGAAACCATATCAACCATTGAAATTCTCCTATTCCAATAATGATAAAGTTCAAACCCTTAGCAAATTTCTGATGCGATTACTTTTAACGTAATATCTCAGCGTAACACGTAAGGCCATCAGACTCATGACGATTCACAAGTCACGTATAGGATTTGTACCGCAACGAGGAGATTTTCGTAGGTGTGAGGACGATGTCGCCCATTTGGATATTAGCCAGATTTCCGAGATGACCACCCACGCATCGTACATACCATCCCAATAAATAATCGAACCACGAATTGTTTCAATCCTTTGCCAACAGACAGTACTAGTGCCGCCTTTCTGCTGTGTATGTATATATAAAAGCTGCCAGATTGCAGACTATCGTTATCACATGGATGTGTAAAATATGTTTATCGATTCCCAATGTTTATCATTAGATCATTTCACTGGCGATGCTATGGAAAGCACAAGAATTTCAATTTCAAAGTTTTATGACTATGAAAGCAGGTTTCACAGCGCAAAATAATCTAAAAGATAAAGAAAACCTGCATACTCTTTTTTCTTGGAATATTTTTGATGGCCAACTACATGAGAAAAGACGAGCTCAAAACTACTTGTCTCCTGATCAATGAGATGATGGTAACGATAATTAGCATACGAGAAATAAATCTGCAAGCGTTTTAAATGACATTCTCGCTTTCGTGAAGTAATATATCTATTCACGATTCCTACTTCATTCGAAGAGTGGAATTTAATTAATCGATTCCTACGAAAAGCGAGTCACTCCGAATGCGTAGGAGCTTTTACAAATAACTCGAAAACAGCACGTAACCCTGCAGCGAGATCGAACTCACCCAAGGCATCGTCGATCTTCTGCAAGATCGTGCCTCACAACGATAGGTTAGACTTGATGGCACATGGTGGCATATCGACTAGGTAGAGATATATTTAGAGTTTGTTTTCCATCGAAAGCTGTTAGACTTTACGTTTACGATGGTTCGAATACCTAAGAACACATTTCATTATACATTCCATACCTTCCGACTCAATAGAGTCAAGTCAAAAGTTAACTCGCGAAAACACATTTCACGAATGTTTTCAAAATACTCGACTCTACTAAATGATCTCTAAGCATTTTGGTTAAACCTTATTCATGGCTTATTTAAGTATGTAATGTAGAGGAATTCCAAGGATAGTCCTATTTCTGGAAGTACTTTCTTCTGCTCTTCCCAAACTTTATTCGCGAAATGTGTGGAGCCATGACATATTAAAGAATGATTTTTAAATTATCAATTCCATAGTTTGAGTAGCATTAAATATTTTTAAATTAATCAAAACTTCAATTTAATTGTTATAATCCTTTTAAAAGCATTATAAATAAGTAGAAAATTCAAATTCCATAATATCAAATGAAATCCCTTGAAATTCCGAGCAATGTCCATAAAATTCAGCTAGTTAACCACTAAATTCGAAACAACAGACTAAACGAAAGGGGGGCTTAATATTCAAAATACGAAGACAGTTTTAGATCGGGATTTATAGATACCAGGCGACAGTTTTCGCTTCGTTGCGTGACCGTTAAAGTAATAGTGCCCACGCAATAATATATATATTTTTTTATAGAAGTCTCTATCTCGTCTGATCTCTCACCAAATATCAGGAAAATATTCTCGAATAGAAATGTAGTATTGCGTAAAAAGAGACGATGAGATATATGTACAATACAGAAAAATAAGTTATTCCCGGTTACTCGTAAAATCTTACTCAACATTATTAATCATTCTAATTTTTTTGCGACTTAACTAATATTTAGGTGTATTAAGAAAGTCAATTCCGACTAATCAGTGGGGTGCATACACTAATAGTAATCAGTATTATGTGCATACACTGAAAACGGTTGTCACTATTCTTTAAATGTACTTCAGTTTATAGAAAGATAAGGAAAAATGAACCTTTGTTTGTGGAGTGCAATTCAAGAGGAATAATGTCGCTTTCTGCAGATGCATATGTATACATAAGGGTGAATAACCGCAGTATAAAAATAAGTTGCAGCATATATAGAGAAGGCGCGCAGGAACACTGTGACTATTAGTTGGACGTAGCCATCCGATTGGAATGCGCTCTACGCATTCGTCGTAGGTCTAATGCAAGTTGCGTCCAAGTATCCCGTGAGTCGACTTCACCGAGATACGAATGGCCCACAGACAAAATTGCTTACCCCTGTTTCTAATTAAGGCTGACTTTTCATCGAAAGTCCCGTCCCACTTTAAACGACCTACCCACCTATAGACTTATCTACATTCTTCATTCTTTTTCTAAAATTACAAGTTATTTGCATCCTGTCTCAAAATGGAATGAATTTTTCATTGATTGAACTGCAAGTTTCAAATCTAAGAGACAAATATAGTTTAGGGTTTCAAAGTTGAACAGTTGTTTTAGAACTTTTTACTTTTCTTTTTTGTGAACTTGATTTTCGCAAATTCGAAATATCTTTATGGACGACTGCCAAAAGTCGAGAAATATATCGAATAATAAAGATTTAAAATTGATAAATCATCTGCTGAACGTATACTACTCAACATAGAAATAAAATGAATTAATTAACTCGTATTTTGAAGGATTTGACATTGGTTCCACTGGTAAAATTGGCTCTCCAGTCAAGAGTTGAACCCCAGTCGCACACATGTAAAACTCACATGTGGTTTAAGTTATAAATAAACGAATTTTTGTATTGATTGTATTGTAAACTATAAAAAGTATTAAAACATTAATTCACTTGCATTAATAATTTTGTATGGAAGAATATATCTATAGTTATTTATAGTTGAAATAAAATTTCTGGATAAAATAGAATACGGAAACAATATTTCGTTCGTTCAAAACTTTTGGTACATAAACTCACAAGTTAGACCAACTTGGTACGAAAGATTACTTGTTTTAAAATCAGACAAATGATGTTACATGAAATATTTCGAGAAAAACCATCAACTAAGAAATGTCCTGTTTTTTTAAGAGAAGACAAGTAACCTGATGTTCCACAAATTCCTGATATGGTATTACTTATTTATTTACAGCAATTATCTACAATCATTTTATAATTCATCTCTTATTGTATCACTTCTCCATCTAATATCTAACAATTGAAAATTCTATATAACAAATGACACAAACACAAACAAACTCAACAACACAAATGCACTAAAACCCATCCCAATTAAACAGTTAGCAAAACATAAATGAAATTCTGTGGTTCCTTTGGTTAATAATTCATGTTAGTTAAACTGCAAACAACACCAGGTTAGAAAGGTTTTATGATTTTCACAGCCGATGATAGTTCTTGTTAGTTTATTTGTTCTTTGAACAATTTGATGCACGTCTATCAAGATGGCGTACCGTCACAGTGTTTACAGCGCTTCGCCCTCGGCTCAGGCATTCTGCGGTGACCTGATGACCTCAGCGATGTTCCATCGTTGTGTCACCACCATAAAATGCTCAACGGTTGCAATTTTATTGGAAAATAACTAGTTCAACTATTAACTTTTCTTGTTTCACTACTTCCTCAAACGCTCTCAAACTACACTTTTTTATTCCTCTAAAAACCACATCTGGGAACCACTTTTGACCATTCGAAATGTAGAGTTTTACACTACTGTCGGTACTTCCAGCCTCCTTGATCTATTCCGATGCATGGTGATTCATATTTAGATGCATGGTGATCTTGATATTAAGATTGATACTACACCTTTCAAAATACAATCTCTCTAATGTTTCTAAATCCATGTTATAGAACTTGACAAATATCTCTTCTATATTTCAATTTCAACTGAACTGGCATTGTTTGTCGAAAGAAAATTTCTATACTTGAGTATATCAAATCGAGCTTAATCACTGGTGTAAATTTATTAAATACTATTGGAACGAAAACGCGCTAGTTATGACGATATTGTTATATTTTGTATTCGTATGCTTCTCATATCTCGGAAACCCTTGGAAACTTGAGGGAGGCGACGATAATATTCTATGGTCCACAATCAGTGAGCATTGACTTGCAGTATCAGATATTTTTCTATCTTATTCCTTGCAAAACTATACATCTTTCTAGTATTTGCTTGATTCTTTATCTTCTTTTCCGTTGTCCACTCAAAATCTTGCTAGGAATGCTGTTTTTCAGTAAAGGAATGATAGATTATATGGTTGATGTAAATGTAACGGAGATGTACTTCTTCATAACAATTTTCTGTGTACACTTCATCCGTTCTGTTTTCCGTCTCAAATCTCTCTTTCTCTCTCTCGTTCTCTCCCTCTCTCACACACTTTTTCTCTTCTCCTTCCTTACATTTTACACGCTGTCTCTTTACACTTAGCGAAACATTTCACCGACCAATTCTACTGGAAATTTCTTGACAATGGTTGCTCATTCAATTTCCATTGTATTTATAATCCAGTCCGAAACAAAGAGTGCATTGAGGACCTCCAGATTTTGCACTGTGTCCTTTAAACTTAACAACTAAAGGACATATCTTACAATTTCCTTTGAAAATAAAATCCTTCAAGTATACACTGTGTCATTAATGTGAATTTACAGAGTTTAGTGCCATTTAATTCATGATATATCTGTAAATACGTTCAATCATTTTACACCTGCCAAATGAAAAATCGAGTAAGTTATATATGACAAGTTCTGAAACGAGAGAGACGAGAGATGAGGAAAATAAGATGACGATAACGCAAAATCGAGCTTCTGTACACGGTACTAAAACTGTTACTATCGAACAAGGTGGAAATGAGTTAGTGACATTCGAACGTCGTCGGCGCGGAAGCGCCTTGCAGCCATGTCACAGACGCACTGACGGACGCTCGACGCCGGGACGCTTTCGTCTTCGGATCGACTCGGGATGTCTTCTCGGTGAACCTCGGGGTACTTGGCTTAATGCCAATTGTGAAAAAAGTGACGAAAGCTTCCGGTGTTACTCGCTTCGTGGCGCTACCCCAGAAAAATATCATGTCTTTCTGACATTACTGATTATTGTTATCTCACAACTTCATTTTCGAGGTATCAAGATCAATTCATTTCATGCAGACGGATCCAACAGTTTAACAATAAAAAGAATACCTCTAATATGTTTTTCTGTAATTGCGTAGTGGTTTTTGAGACTTAGCCCAGTTATGGACCAAAATATGACGATGATGATGATTTTAAATAATACTTGGAAACTGATAATGCTGTTTGAGAATACGCATCATACAGCATTTATCTCAATTTCAGATGTGCACATGACGTCAACCGTAGACATAAAGACGACCTTAAAAGCGAACAGATGGCCGTTATGGTAATAGTAATAATACCAAAATGATATACCTTAGCAAATCTAGTTAACAGCAAAACAGAAAAGAGTCCTAAAGTAAACAAACCCATTTAGAGAAAAATTTCCCGAGTTTTTCGGAACGACTCATTCTCTGATTCGTCATCGGCATAAATTTGGCTCAATCAGATTTGTGAGTGATAAAATATAGTAAGATGTGAAGGACTTTAGTTTTTTCTTTTAGAAAAGACGCAGAAAAAGAGAATTAAGGATCAACATAAAAATACAAGATAAAAAGTAGTCATCCTGGTACTTAATCGCATTGAAAAAAGGGATATTGAAAGCGAGAAAAGGAGGCGTTAAAAAATAAAATGGATTTCAGAGCGATGAGGAGGAAGAAAAAAAAACCAGAAATGAAAAGAGAAAGAGACCCGTAGAAGCATGTGGACAAAAATACGACTACTCACGGCAGAAACTTGCGACCGCAGGAAGCTGTGAATCAAAGAGACAGCTGGTTCATGCCAGTCAAGAATTATGTACGAAAATTTGATTTCATCCCTTTTTTAAACAACCCTTTCCTCCAACTCGTGATCGAAAGAATAATAATTGCATGTCAGTGCACTTGGATATATCAATCGCTACTTTTTTACTAATTGAATGGTAAGATAACGACCCTTTCTATCTGAATTAGTACACCCAGAAAAAGTTTGTTTAAATCAAATAAACGTATATTCTTTCTTTAAATTAAAAAGAAAATTTCTTTGAATCAAAAAAATCAAAGAAAAAATGTCTTTGAATCAAATAAATTTTATTTAATTCAAACATATTTTTTATTTGGCTCTGAGCAGTGCTCTCAGATCGAGCTAGAAATTTACCCCCTTTACATATAAAATTTATCGAAAAAAAGTAATTTTTTATATATAATGTGGGAAATTTTATTTACATAATTAAAGAAAACACTTAACTAGCTGTCAAGTTGTATCAACTTTTGTACTCATTCAATGAGCACTTTGCTTCCTGTAAGTATTCTTTACATGAGCATTAAATTTTGAGTATTTGAGAATTTATATTCAAAAAATTCATTTTCGAAAATTACAATAAAGCATAACTTGCTTATTTTTGTACAAAATGCATTAATCTTTTAGGTGAATCGATTCGTCTAGACACAAAGAATCTTCATTTCCTTTACATCAGCTTTAAATTTTAATTATTTCAGAAATTATAGTCGAAAAATTACTGTTTTAAAAATATAATTAACCATAACTTTCTTATTTCTCAATTAAATGCATTCATCATACAGGTCACTCGATTCGTCTCGACATAAAGAATATTCATTTTCCTTACGTCAACTCAAAATTTTGATTATTTTAAAATATAGAGTGAAAAAAATAACTTTCAAAATTATAAATAAACATAACTTCCTTATTTTTAATGAAATGCATTAATCTTATAGGTCAATCGATTCTTTTCGATGAAAGGAATCTTCATTTCCCTTACATCAGCTTTAAATTTCCAATATTTGAGAAGTTATAGTGGAAAAATGAATTTTACCAAAATTATAAAAGTACATAAAACTTTTTAAATTAAATATTTTGTTAAACCATTGTAAGAAATTCAACTAGGTATATAGTGAACTAGCTATGCAAAATTTCATCAATTTATCTCTACGCGTTTTCAAGAAATTGCTGGATCCTCACACACACACACACACATTCAGATCATCATATTAGACATATTGCCCTTGAAATATGTTCAAAAAAAACCTTTTTTGGGAAACTGGATTTTGTCACCATTACGAAGCTTCCTATATGAGGAAGCAAAAAGAGATATATTTTCAAAATTTTGAGAAATGATACTTGAAAAATTGCTTTTTTTCGCTAAAATAGTGAATGTGGAGGGGGTAAATATCTAGCTCGATCTGAGAGCACTGGCTCTGAGGCAAATATTCGTTTATTTGATTCAAACAAACTTTTTTTCTGGGTGTAAAAATTTTACTATTTGAATTAGTAATCTTAGGTGTGACTACTGAATCAGTAATTTCTCCACTACCTAACTTCATAAGTAAGAAAAACTTGCTAAACCTATTTAGCAGTTCTACTAATTCACTAAATCATTAATTTTTCCATTTTCACGGCTTATTTAACAAATTTTATATTTTAGAAGATCTCCAAGAATTTCGAAGGATTGTAAAGAATATTCAGTTATTCTATGAGATTCTAAAAGATTTTTGACAAATTACAAATTGCAAGACGTTTCTAAGAATTTTAAGAGATTTGAACTTGTGAAGATTTACCTAATTCAGATTAAACTCTATTTACACTCATTTCCCGATCGACGGCACCGCTCGGGAGTCGAGGTGCCCTCGATCGGATGGGATTAAAATAGCTCGAGCTATTCAGTGATGGCTGTCGAGGGACGCTCGGGGGGGACGTTGAATTAGCCAAAAGTGAAAAGTGCCCTCGATCGGGAGATGAGTGTATTATATGAACATAAAATCAAGTTTGTTTCTTCTGGACTCCGAAGAGAAAACCTTGTAACCCGGATGTTTCAAACTTAACATTGAATACTCTTTATATGTAATAAACCTATTTAGCAGTTCTACTAATTCACTAAGGACCGATTCCAACAACTGTGATTAAATTTTAATCCTTGATTTGCGTACGAAAGTATTGATTAACTTAAGTTAATCAAGGATTAAAATTTAATCACAGTTGGTCGAATCGGTCCTAAATCATTAATTTTTCCATTTTCCAATTTCGAAGGATGGTAAAGGATATTCAGTTATTCTATGAGATTCTAAAAGATTTTTAACAAATTATAAATTGCAAGAGGTTTCTAAGAATTTTAAGAGATTTTAACTAGTGAAGATTTACCTAATTCAGATTGAACTCTATTTATTAAATGAACATAAAATCAAGTTTGTTCCTTCTGAATTCCGAAGAGAAAACCTTGTAATCCGGATGTTTCAAACTAAATATATTTAATACTCTTTATATGTAAGATGTACATGCCTATTTCCACTTACAATGAGAAAACAAAATATGTTTCATGTTATATGCATATTGGATATGAAAAGAAAAACACAAGGAAGCTTTCTCTCATCAAAATCTCTTCTTCATTGAGACGCCAAACATCCACCACGAAGTGGGGGTGTTGGGTATGGTAGTGATGATGTCGCCGGTAGTGGAGGTGAATGCAGTTGCGGTAAGGTTATTTCTAGACCGACCCAGATCGCTCGTCAAGCAATTCTCTCAGACCATGGTTTGTTCGTTTCGGGTAATTAATAAACCGAATGGCGCCAACTTACGTGATCGTTATCAAGACATACTCTTTCTTCGAAAATTCGCACCCCAACTACTCACTTATCTATTGTTACTAAAGTCAATAAGCATACTAATAATATCCCTGGACGCTGATCAAGCACATCGTTAACGCAGAAAAACATTTCATGGACGGGTGATTCACTTCATGAAAAAACGAAAAAAACACTCAATTTCTTTAACTAAGCATTCAATTTCGTTTTTATAGTATTAAAGTTCAAAGATAAATTCTAACATCTTAATCCCCATTCTAACACCATTATTTTTTATGTTATGGAATTTCAAGATATTTTATTATTATTATTATTATTATTATTATTATCAATTCCCTTTTATCAAAATCAGTTGAAACCAATATTTTTTTAATCCACTTATGGTAATATAATGATTTATTCAGTGGCGGATTC